>JAEIFV010000720.1:0-160410 GCA_018904265.1 Lordiphosa collinella | reverse complement strand
CTTGCAACTAAGCACTCAATACTAAGTAATCGATACTGAGTGAGTATTCAATACTCATTACTGAGTAATTGGATACTAAGTACTCGATACTCAGTATTCAATACTCGATACTAAGCTTTCATTACTTGATACTCAGTACTCGATACTTATTTTTTAATGTTCAGTAGTCGACTCTGTACTCAACACTCAGTACTCGATACTCTGTACTGGATACTCAATTCTCATATTCAATTTTTTGATACTCGATGCAAACCCAAGTATTCGATACTCAGTATTTGGTACTCGATACAATACTAAGTACTCCTACTAAAAATTACAGTAATCGCTCGATCTACTCAGTACTTAAGGGGGTCTTCTCATTCAAAACCCGTTTTTTGACCCTTTTTAAAAAATTCTTATTTAAAAACGCAAAGAATAATTGAAAACTTTTTTATTTATTGTATTACAAAAGGTTCAAAAGTAAATAAAAAATTTTTTGCCTCGATACGAGGGCTGTTCAAAAAGTAATGAGACTTCAAAGTTGGTGGTGAAAAAAAGGTGTCGTCACGGCGGCCACGATTCCGGGTCTCCGGAGCGTCCGAAAATGGAAAAAAAAACGGGGTTATAATCAGTATAGATGTAATTCTCGGCTGAACCTCAAACTTAATTTTGTGATTTTTTGACAAAATGGCGGCCATTCAAAAAAAAAATTTCAATTTCAGGCTTTTTTTTGTAGTTTAGTGTAAAAAAAATAGTAAAAATTTTTTTAAAATTATGGTCGAGGTTCACCCGAGAATGGTGACAATTCTGCGTCGATTCCACTTTGTTTCATGAAAATCGGTTCAGTTGAACTGGAGATATCATGGCCGCCAGTTCGAAAAACGTGGTTTCGAGATAAACGCGTTTAAAGTTTGAAGTAATTTTTTTGGAAAAAAAAAATCAAAAATGTTTAAATGCAGTTTTAAAAAGAGCTGACAATTCTCCGTCGAATTCACTTTGTTTCATCAAAGATCGGTCCGGTAGAACCGGAGAAAACTTAACGCATAGGTCAAAATACGAGGGTTTAAAAAAAAGTTGCTCAATGAGAAGACCCCCTTAAGTTTGCAGTTGCTTGGGAATTTAGGTCACATTGGGTCACTAAAAGGACTATATCTCCTAAACTAATTCGAGTTTTCGAAAATCCTTTTGGGGGATATTTTTGAATATCCAAGCTATAAATAAATGCAAAAAAAAAGTCGAAAAAAAAGTTGCTCAATGAGAACCCTTAATATAATACTTCTTCTTCTTCTTCTTTGGCCATCACAAACCGTTTTTACGCGTCTCCGGCCGCTGCCACTAATGCCCGCCACTCGCGCCTCCTGTCCCGAGCGACACTCCCAGCTTCGCAATAACTCCCGCCCCTGGTCGCGCCATCTCCGCTTCGGTCGACCCGCCGGGGGAATGCCTCGCAACTCGATCGCATGCCGATTGGACACACGCTTTGCTGGAGCGTTATCATCCATACGCGTAACATGTCCTATCCAGCGCAGCCGCTGTTGTTTTATGCGCTTGACTAGGTCAGTGTCCCCATAGAGCTCAACAGTTCACCATTAATTCGGATGCGAAATTCGCCGCCAACGTTTAGAGGTCCATAAATCCTCCGAAGAACTTTTCTCTCGAAGACGCCAATTGACGCCTCATCTCTTTTGTCATTGTCCCTGCTTCTGCGCCGTATAGCAGGACTGGGATGATAAGCGACTTGTATAGCGCAATTTTCGTTTTCGAGAGAGGACTCACTCTTTGAACTCCTTATGAGCCCGTAATACCATCGGTTTGCAAGAGTAATTATTCTTCGGATTTCCAGACTGTGTTGTTTTTGCTGGTTATGGTCGTTCCGAGGTAGACAAATTCCTTAACAACCTGGAAGTTGTAGTCTCCCATTGCAACAGATTGTCCAAGTGTGGACTCCTTGCGCGTTGATAGTAGGTACTTCGTCTTTACCCCTCATTTACTGTTAAGCCCATAAGTTTTGACTGCTTCTCTATCTCTGAGAACGCCCGTACTCTCAATTCGCTTTTTGCCGTTGATATCAATATCATCGCGCAATGCAAGTAGCATGTTATCTCTGATAAAGATGGTGCGCTTCTGTTAGCATTTCAACACTGGCGCAGTATGTACTCATCAGCAGATTAAAGAAGTCGCACGACAAGGTATCACCCTGCCTAAAACCTCTTTTGGTATCGAAAGGCTCGGAGCGGTCTTTACCTATCTTGACGGAGCTTTGTATGCTTCTCAACGTCATCAGCAAAGTCGAACGTACTTTGCTGGAATACAAAGGTAGACAGGGGCTTCAAAGAACTTTGACCTTATCGGCGTGTCAAAGGCGGCTTTGTAGTCAACACAAAGATGGTGGGTGTCGTTACTCTCTTTGGTCTTCTCCAGGATTTTGTCGCCATGTGAATATCTGGTTTGTGGAGGATTTGCCAGGTCTGAAAGCACACACTGATAAGGTTCAATCAGTTCAAAATATAATACTTAAGGGTCTTCTTATTCAAACCCCGTTTTTATATTTTAAAAAAATTCTTTTTTTACCCTTTAAAAAATTGAAAACACGAATAATTGAAACTTTTTTTATTTATTGTATTACAAAGGTTCAAAGTAAATAAAAAATTTTTTGCCTCGATACGGAGGGCTGTTCAAAAAGTAATGAGACTTCAAAGTTGGTGGTGAAAAAAGGTGTCGTCACCCCGGCATAGGTCTCGGAGCGTCCGGAAATGAAAAAAACGGGGTTATAATCCTGTTGTGTCCGATTTACAGCCAAAAAATCTTCGTAAATTTGGATAGTTAAACCCTTTCAAATGAAACGCCCTCTCACACCCATTCCCCATAACTAAACTCATTCTTTATTCACCGAATCTTGCATCGTTTTATGGCACTTAGTTTACATAAATAGCGGCTAGTTCGTAGTAGTCCTTAGCTCAAATGTTCCATCGCCTGTGGCCAAGCAATCTGCAAGTCTGACACATCAACAAATCTCGTATGCAAAATAGCCACAAAGTCATCGTCGTCGTCGTCAGGCGACAAGCAATTTGTACAAACATTTGCGCAAACAAAACGTCACGTCACGACGAGGTGTTCGTTCGCGTGACCCGCTAGTTTTGCACCATAAACAACCAACAACAACAACAACAACAACGACGACGTAATTGCTCCCTTAAAACAGGGAACCGCTTAGAGAGAGCCCGCCCTCGGCCCGGATGCGTGAGTGAGAACTTCTCGTTATAAGTGGAGTGTGCGGTGGATGTGTATTAGATGTATAAACCGGATACGTTAACGCGCCGCGGCAGTCTGAGATCCCTGCGCAGCGCTCCGCTCCTAAGTACGGTGCTAGAGAGTACACTCTCGCTGACACGCATCCATCCCATCACCTCGTTGGAATTGCCCGGTCTCGACTATGCAGTGCACTCGCAATCGGCCCTGGGGGCGTTGCATCATCGGGAATTAGGCACCTCCTTGCGCAGTGGCATAGCGGCCATCACAGCGGCCAGTGCCAGTGCAGCCGGTGGCATCTCACAGTCGCAAAGTGCACTGCTAGGACGTTATGGTGCGAATGCTTCACTCAGGCACAACGAGCGCAAGATTGTGCAACCGAAACGGTAGGTTAGAGTTAGAAATTCTGTAGCATAAGTTTATTTGATAAACCACTGAATGTGACAAAACTATTGCCAATCCCTGACGGGACTCCAACGCTTTAGATTCCCATCCCAGGGTAAATCTTCTATACCCGCTTGAGCTGCAATGGCTGCCTTGACACGATTCGAAAACTCAATGGGGGTTTCATTAGTCTGACGCTGTAAAGCAGGCATATACCACACATCACAGCTGATGCACCAGGATGAGATGATCATGGACAGGTAGCGAATGATGGAGTAACGTGTGCTATCCCAGAAGGCCTCACCAAAGCGTCGATCATAGCGTACGGCCACCGGATGGATGACATTGCTCACCGCAAAGCTGCCCTTCTTGAACTGCATTACGGCCGTATTATTGATGCAAGTGCCCTCGGGAAATAGCAAAATGGGTGGACGATCTCGGGCAGCCACATGTAAACGCAGGACCAGCGATAAAGCCTCCCTCTCACCCAATTCCCTGCGCTCGAACCACATGTGTGGCGAGGCGCGTGCCAGAGCTCGCTGCAGTACACCCAAAAGTCCATCATGCCGTTGACCTATGCAAGCATCAGCTCTGTTCAATCTTTCTAACCACACACACACACACATCAAACTTCTTACCCGTCAGCGAGTAGTTCACATCACACATCAGCACCAAAACATCCAACGGACTCGTATGATTGCACACGCAAATGCCCATGGTGGGACGATGCTGCAGATTATGGAAACGTGTCATCACCGGCACACAGCAGGCGGCCAGGCGAAAGCACTGCTTCAACACCAATTCCACCAGCCGACGTTTCATCCACCAATCGGGCAACTGACCCAACAGCGCCGTGGCCACTGTTATAAGCAGTATACAGCTCGTACAGCCCACCGCCCTTAGCGGCAGCAGCAGTCCATACCTCACCAGCCAGCCCGTCAGCCAAACCAAACACAAACGCCAATTAAGATGTCGCTTCTGCTGACGCAAATTGCGAGTCAACAGATTCCATTCGCCCGCCGGTGCCTGAGCGGCCGCAAATCGTGGCGTCACCTCATCTTCCAATACCAAACGCAAACCGGCGGCTATGATGTCGCAACACTGTTCGATGCGCAGATTCAAGCGATTCTTGACGGGCGGTGGCGAAGGGGTGCCAGTGTTCAACGGTACGGGGGGTGTCGTCTGTGCCAGGCTTAGGCGCTGACGCTCCAAGTGCGCTCTATGAAGGCGTGTCGCCTGCAACTGTTGCGAACTGTAGGCGAAGAGACGCTCCAGAAAATCCAAATAGATACACTGCAGCGAGGACAAAAAGCAGCAAATGATGACGCTGAGGGCCAAAGTGTAGAAGATCATAGAGAGCCACCACATGGTTGGTTGATAACTGCATGAAAAAAAAGTAGGAAAATTATTTAATTATGGGAACTCTAAATTTGTTCTGAGCAAACTCAAACAGTTCAAGGCTAACTTTGTTAAAACGACTTGTTCAAACTGAAATGTTTCCAGTAGGGGTTGTTAATCTCTAAATGGGGGGACTCTAATTTCAGAACTCCTTTGCCAAAGAATTCTCAGTGATGCTCCTGAAAAGGCTAAGCAAACGGAGTAATAAATTGCACCCAGAAAAGTCTGGGACGAAAATCTCTAGAGTTTTCTGGAACACCTCCCATTAAAATCAGTTTTTTTTTCTTGTTTCTAATTGTCAAACTATGTAGCAAGTATTAGACGGCTCGAGGAACACACAACACCACAAAGCAGCAGCATTCTTTGCCTGTCAACAGTCAGTCCAACGGCCGTTTCTCCATGCCAGCAATGCCATAACTGCTTATGAAGAATTCCAAAATCGAAGGCGCTCTCCGCTTTGTGGTTTCCCCAAACACCCATCTTCCATAAAAAACGAAACTGTGAGAGCGGACTCAACGCTATTCTCTCAAATGTTTTTGCGCTCCTTAATATCCTAACCTAGATATGGCGCTATTAAATGTGCTCCAAATCATCCAAATTTTCTCATCGTTCAAACCTCCAAAATGTGGAAAAAGATTCGTTTCAAACCATTTATAAAGTGTTAGATTTGGTTCGCGGATCGGTTTCAGTGATAATCCAACCTAAAGTTTTGATTCGAGTCTGGTTTCAAAAATTGCCAGATAGTTTACAAATTTTTGCCTTTACTTAGAGTCAAAATCAGGGATGCAAGTCGGTTCCGAACCGAAGCGACGAGTCGTGCTCGTAAACCGAACCGCGATCCAACAAGCGTCTGATAAAAAAATGCAGAACCCAACCGAAAAACCTCAATTGATAAAGGGTTCGGTTTGGTTCATTTCATCGACCAGTTTGAACACGTTGTAGTTTTCGGGTTACAGACGGGTTCCAACAATTCGTAGATTTTGTCGTCTTTTTTTAATATATCTGTCATTCAGATTTCTTTGAAAAAATCTCCTGAATAACCTAAAGAATCTAACAAAGCAGAGGATAGCAATATTTAGCAGTTGTGAAGATATTTAGACGGCTCTTAAAAAATTTTAAAAATTTGATTTGGTGAACATGTCGTATGAGTAATTATATCCTAGCAGAGGGTATTATAAAATTGTGCGGATGTTTGTAACGCATTGAAGGAAGCATCTCCGACCACATAAAGTATATATTTTTGATCAGCATGACGAGCTGAGTTCATTTAGCCCTTGTCCGTCTGTCCGTCCGTCCGTGTCTGTTTCATGCTATCTCCTCCGTCAGTTTTAAAGCTATCCTAACCAAACTTTGCACAAAGTCTTTTGGTATAAATACGCTGCATTTGTCGGAACCGCGATCGGTTGAATGACTATAGCATATAGCTGTCATAGGAACGATCGGTCGAAAAATTAGTCTTAGAAAAAAACTTTTTGTTTTTAATGGAAACGCCTAAAGTAAGTTTTTCTTAGTTTACTATACTTCTCCATGATTTCACTAAGTTTGGTCGAAATCGGATGACTATACTAGCTTCATAGGAATGTCGGTCGAAAAACTAGTTCTAGTGAGAAAAACTTTTTTTTTTAATGAAAACGTTTACATTGGCATCATTATAAGATACGGTAAAAAATGTTAATGAAAACGTCCTTATCATTGGCATACACTTATTGATATTTTTACACAATTCTACAAAGTTTGGTCGAAATCGGATGACTAAAAGCATATAGCTCCCATAGGAACGATCGGTCGAAAAACTAGTTCGAGTTTTTGTTTTTAATGAAAACATCCTTAATCTATACTTTAAACATTTCTACAAAGTTTTATCAAAATCGGAACTTTGTATATAGCTGCAGTATGAATGATCGGTCGAAAAAGAAGTTTTTTTTTTTTTAATTTGGGATCGCCTTCAAATTTTCAGTGTACTATGTTTTTCCATGATTTTACTAAGTTTGGTCAAAATCAGACATCTATATAGTATAGCTCTCAAGAAAAGTAAGGCAAAAGTAAGTCTTAGTTAGAAAAACAAACTGCAAGTTGTCTACCTACTTATTATATTATTCCTGCTTTTATTTGTTGTTTATTATAATTCTTTTTTCATCTTATTCTTCTTCATTTCTATGTGGGTATCCAACTGTACGGACATTCAGAATCTGTTGGGCTGTGTATCTTGGGACATAGCTTTATAGCTTAGGCTTCACGTTTGATTATCTTACTTCTACGTTTACTCTTCCCTAGTTTACTATACTTTCTTTATTCATTATTTAAGTAAAAAACAGGACTACACTTGGGTTTGGGGAAATGGATATCGAAAGGTCTCTTCAACACAATACATTAATTGCTTTGACCAATGCCACATGTTAGTCCTCCACAAAGTTCTCCAAATAATTTTTGTCTTAGTTTTTGGTCTTCTTTGAATGCTTTTTTTGTTTGCTCGTTTCTCGAAGGTACCTTTTAGTGTTATGAAACATGTCTTAAATTAAAGTCTAAAGAGTAAGTTCATTCCAACCAACATTTTTAGTACAAATCAATTTTTTTTGGTATCGTCCCTTATGCTTTGCAAACTTTAGTTTATAGTAAATCAGAGTAACATTTTGAGAATATAAAAACATTTTGTTAAAGATCAACGCCAACTACAAAAATATATAAAGTTGAAAGGCAACACTGCGTATGAGTTATATCAAAAACTTTGGAGCTCCGTCGCGTCCACTAAAACATAACTTTTTGAACTTTTTTCTCTATTCTCGGTAAATATACACCATAAACTAGCGAATAAGAGAGCGCCAGGATGACCTTACTTTTCCATACAAAAAAAAAAACGCCCTAGTGTCCATATGTTCAAATGATTTCATGAAAAATGCACACAATATGCAGCAAATTATCAGAAAATTGCCAAGCTTTTCAAAATGGTCGAAATTTTTGATAAATGTAAGTGGCTCGCACATGAAACCCGAGGGTTTACATGTGCATTTGAAATTGCAGGCATTTTGTGGCGTGGGATTTCCCATCTGCTCTAGAAACACGAAGAAAAAGATATCGAAAAAAAGATAATGAAGCTTTCATCGTTTTCCTTTAAGTCATCTCAGCGCTTCTCATTTTTATTTTTGCAAATTTCTTGAAATTCCCTCGAAAAATTTCTTATTCCCTTTGCGAAGCACTTTATGGCCTAGGCTCTTAAACTTATTAATATAAAGCAAAAAATCTTTGCTCTTACCCCATCCCTACCCCGCTCCGACCACCCCCTACGCGCCATCATCCAATTCTCAATTAAAGCCCTAATTCAATTTGGCGCCGCCTTTTTGGCTTTTGCCTCTTTTTTTTTTGTGCCTTGTCTTTTGGCTCTGTGTCTTTTGATTTATTTTACAAGAAATATAAAAACGTCGACGAAAAGTTTGCCGTCATCTGCCTTTCCTCTTTATTTCTTTCCTTTTTTTTTGGGGTTTATCCCCATTTTGTTTTTTCATATGGCAATAATTCAATTATGCATAACAAGGCCGCAAAATGTTTGCCGCAAGAACCGAAATTACTTAAAAACCACAAAAACTTCCGGCTTTGTTAATTCGTTAATTAAATGCCGAGGGCCGGGCCGGGCCGGGCTGGGCCGGGGCAACCGATGACAGCTTGTAAACAGGAATTCAACTTTAAGGATTACGCCGGGATTCCTCACCATCCCCTCCCTAGTTAGCATTGATTACATTGGCTGGCAACAATCTTTTGCTTATCAAATGCAAACAACGACAACTCATTTAGGCTCAGGCCCAGGCCCTTAATTAGCATAGAATGTGTTTTAAAAAGCCACTTGAGCTAAACATTCAAAACACCTACACGACGAGACCACCCCCCCTTCCGCCACAGCCAGAGCCGGATCCAGCCTCCTTGGCTGGCTTTTGGCACCACTCACCCAACGACAACGACCTTAGGCGCTTGCGGCTGAATCTGCGGAGACGACGACGACGACTGTGTTTTGTGGTGTGTGTGTGTGTGTGGCACAGTTAGGCAAGGCTGAGGCCGGACAAATTTTTCAACATGCCCTTACGGATTAGCGGGGGAAGCAGCTTGACTACTTCAGTGGATTGGTATTAAAATTTTCGGTTCTTATTTCACATTTTCTAATGTATCTTTTTCTTTTTAAATTCTTCCTCTTAAAAGACTTGAACATTTTCTTTTTTTCGCTTAATTAAGCTTATCAACCTACTCTCAATTCCACTTCCGCAAAAAGTTTGCGATTTAGAAATTTGACCGAAATTGTATCTTCTTCCTTGAAACCCAGCCCTTGTAAGCGGAGGAACCCTCCAAGACCAGCCTAGGAAAGCCCATGCGAGTCTTCCAAGCGCAGTTTAAAACGCGTCCAAATGCTAAAACTATTTGGTATAAAGAGTTTTGGAAGAAAAATCATCTGTCAACTTTTCCTTCTAACTACTTCATCATCAACATGCTCGATCGTCCCTTCTCTTCATTGTATATACTTTTCCCTGCAGTGTAAGCCCCACGTCGATGTGTGAGTTAAACTGTGGCGCTGTGTCGCGTTGTCGTGTCGGCAGCACGTGACGCTCAAGTGTTTTTCGGATAAGCATTTCCGCTCTTCAGACGTAGCACGAAAAAATACGCGTTCTCCCCTCTTGCCCTGCCCTGCCCTGCCCTACACATGAGGGGGCAGCAGGGTGTGAGGGTAGGCAAATGAGGAAGCACAAAATGAAATTGTGACGCTGCTGCCACGCCCAGCAGTCGTGTTACGCCCACCTGCCATTCAAAAGTAATTTAGCGTTTAAAAAACATTTTTCTGCCTGACTTTAAAAAAGTTGCTCGTAATGCGCGACGCGTTCTCAGTGGGTGTAAGTGTTACTGTGTGTGTGTGTGTGTGTGTGTGCTCAACACTCACCTGGTTTATGTGGCCACGTTTCGTTGTCGCTGTCGTCGTCTGTCTGATCCACCTGATTGTATTATAGCACATGTACAGAATCCGAAAAAAAAGGAAGCAAACGTATCGAGCTGAATAAAATTGTTTATTGACTTTGACGTTTCGCCAAATGCCAGTAAGTATGTGTATAGGAGAGTGTATGGGTGTTTGTGTGGGTGTTTGTATGCGAGAGTGTTTGTGCGTGAAAATCTTGCCCCGATAATATGCAAGTAATGCGGCACTTACTTGGGGAAATAATGAATTGAAACATTGAACAATTTAAGGACTTTACCTGAAGAAGGTGCCTCATTATTTTTAAGCTTGGTTAAGCAATGAGGTGAAATCTTGTCATTGAACATTATATTATTGTAAATTCAACTTTGTTCTTTTGAGAAACAGTGGATAAGAACAGCATTTAGTTGTTATGGTACAAAGTAATTGATTTTGAAATCAACATAAATGTTAAATATTACTTAAAAGCTGGGAATAGTATAAGGAACTAAGACTAAAGGTGTGGATCTTGGGACCACCTGAAGCTAAACTGAAAGTAAAAAAAATCGACCCTTAGGAATGAAACGGAAAATTCACAACAGATTTGGTTTCATGGTTGTTTACATTCTTTCACATTTAAGAAATATTTTCATATATCAGCTTAAGAAGGTCTTACAGTCCTTAGTTGTATAAATTTTGGCCTTCAACTGAGAGTATTTACTGTTCCATTCCGTTGTTTCCATGCTTGTACACAACTCCTGGCATATAATTTCGTATACATTTTTAACTTATTCAATGTTGCAAGTTTGTCTAATCATTTTGGAATATAAAAGTGTTCCATTCCAACGTTTCGATCTTATTAAAAAGCTTAGGATCATTAATTGACTAAATTTTGATGTGTATTTGCCAACTTGGACTTCAAAACTTCACATAAGGCTTTAAACGAATTGAAATCCAAGTAGGTAAATACGCATAATAATTTATAAAAACAAATAAGGATTTTTGGCTTTTTTATAAATGGAACTCGGGAATAAAACACTAAGATATTAAAAATCTTGTTTTTGAACGATTCTAGTTGATATATTTTTGATAATACGGGCCTGGCCCGTGGCTTGGTGACGTGCTTGAACTGCAACTCCCCGCCGTTTAACGCGCTTATGACTCTAAACAACTTATTGACACAATATGCGTCAATGGAATGGTATCAAGTATAATCAAATTTCGGCTGATAAGAAAATCTTTAATGCCTGAGATTTCAAAAATACCTGGGGCCAACCCCATTTGGCCTTCATTTGATTAAAAAACGTTGGCATGGTCCAAAGATGAAATTTATGTACTACGGGCAATGGTGACAAGCGTTTGCTACGTCTACGCATATTGATAAATCCTTTGTTAACTCGGAAATCTTGTAGATGGGATCGGTTTCGTTTGTTTTTGGTCCTGTGGGTGTGTGTTTTGGGATGGTATTTGGGTACTTCTTTAGCGGTTATTAGGGAGATATCGTTGAAAATGTTCGCATAGATTGGAAATATCTAGTTGTTATCTGCTGAGATATTTTCTAACGAAAGGAAGCAGCACTGAGAGGATCGGCTTTTACGCGTTGAAAAATTTTTTTTTATATTTTAAGAAAAAATTCAATAATAATTTATAAAACAAAATAAGGATTTTAGGCTTTTTTATAAATGGAACTTGGGAATAAAACACTAAGATATTAAAAATACATTCTACAATGATAAAATAAGATCGGCATATTGAATAAGTTATAAATTTATTCGAATGTATGTGCCAGGACTTGTGCATATGCACAGGAACAATGGAATGGAACATAAAATACACGCAATTGAAGTCTAAGTCGGTAAATACGTATGAAAACTGATATAAGATTAGAATTTTAAGCCCTTTTCAAGCTGAAACGTTGGAATGAAACACGATAAGTACTTAAAAATGTACTTAAAAAGTGGTAACTAATGATACAGATGCAAAAAATAGGTAAAACTATGTAGTGAAGGTGTACAAACCACTGGGAAATTGTATTGTTATATTATGATTCTAAGCAAGGTACGGAATCGCCCTTTGCCCGCGATTCGCAAACTGTTGCCCTCGTCTCGGGGCAACGAGCCACAGTTCGCGGGCACCGGGCCAGGAGTAGCCCGCAGCCCCTTAGAAAATGTCCGCGGCACCCAGCGAATATTTCAATTTTTGTAGCGTAAAACTTCACTTAAAGCTTCAAACGATCTTTTGAGAACCAAAACCGAAAAACCAGGTTAGAAATTGCATTAAAATTTGGGTTAAGGCTTTTGTTTGATTATCTGCCCAGTTAAAGTCGAACGCTAACCAGAGAGCCTTTATTTTTTATAAAGCCTCCAACAACAGCAATCCCAACGACTCGTGGCCATAAATACTTATGTATAACAAGGCTGAGGTCGGGTGGTTGGGTTGCTGCTGTTCTGTCCATGTGCATTGGCCAAGCCATTCGTTATGGCCCGGGGAATTGGACGTTTTCAAAATTTATTACATTGCACCGACAAGTTTCGCGTGTTTCGCTTGTGCCTACACTTCAGTTAACAGCGACCAACCGACTCCTCCCTCAAACCATCAAACCATCAGCAATTTTGTGCAACTTTTTGCACCTAAGACGTTTTGAAAATCATTTTTTTTTTTCTTTTTTTTTTTTTTGATAAGTTGGCGACGATATCATATCCAAATTACTTCAAACGAGTACGAATTTAACGGCTCGAAACGTAAACATTTGCATATCTGCAGCAGCAGTTTCGTATCTGAGTGCATTGAACCTCGCGCACAGTGCATTTCGCGTGAAAAGTCGACGGAAAAGCCAGCAGAGTGAGTGAGTGGGTGGGTGGGTGCATTGCTCTGTCTCGCGCTGGAAAATCCTTTAAAATTCTTTAAAAATTTATGTTAACACTTCAGAGTTAGTTGTAGTTGTAGTTTGAATACTCTAAAAATGCAAATAAAATAAATTGTTTAATTTCTTTGACTGAGTTATCTCTTTGGCCTCGTTTTTTATGCCACTTTTTCGCTGCTCGAAACAATTGAGTTGCTCTTGCTGTGTAGTAGTATATTCCCCAATTCGGTTTTATCCTTGCTTGCTTGTTTTTTTTTTTTTGTGTAGTGTTTTAGTAATATAAAAATAAATGCCGCAGTTGCACTCCCATTTTTATTTTCCATTTTGCAGGTCCATTTCCAAATGCTTTTCATGTGCGTTCAGACGCAAAAGTCAAAACGTTTGGTTCAATGAACGTTGAAAACTTCCCCAGGAACTTTAAGGCGCTTTAAGGAGCGCAGCTCTGCCAGTTGGGTTTGGGTTGAGTTGAGTTGAGTTGAGTGATAAATCTTTATCACTTATTTACACAAAACAGCGTTGGCCAAATTGATTAATTGCCCAAATAAACGCGCCGGTCTCCTTAACTTGGCCGCAAATCAGAAATCGAGCCAGAATGGCGGTCTGACAACTTTCGTCACGTAGCGTCCATCAAACGGAAATAATTTATCAAAGTGGGCTTTATATTAAATAATGACTTGATGACACCAATAAGGGGCATCCCACCACGCTTCAACATAATTACCGTAGACTGAGAGAGCGAGAGAGGGCGACGAAGGGAAGCGAAAAAAATGAGAAATAATTGATGGGGTGGCTAATTAAAAATACTCGAGAGCAAAAATAAATTACATTTCTTGTTTTCATTCGCATTTTCTGGTTCTTCGGTTGCCTCGGCCATTATGCAAATGTTGGCAATGGGCAAACAAGGCAGAGTAAATGGCATAAACCAATTACGAACATCAGAAACCATCGGGTGTCAAAGGGATTTATGTTTAAAGATGAGAGCGAGAGAGGGTCAGGGTCTGGGTCCTGCTTTGGACTGTGGACTGCTACGGGTCATCATCATGAAATGGCAACACTTTTTTAATTAACTTGGCTTAAGTGCGGGGGGCAAGGAGCAGTAGGCCAAGACAAGATAAATTGCAAAAAAAAATAATATGCAAAATATCAATTTTGCATTTGTAAAGTCAATGGTGTTCTATTTTCTTGGCTTTCGCCATCCGGGGATTTCCATGCTTATATTCCTTTTGAAAACCCTTATGGAGCTTCCTTTCTATAGCTGTAGGAACATTTCGGATCAGTCTTACCAACTTTTGTTTGATCCCTTATCTCTATGCCCCTATGACCCAGCACTTTAATAAATTAGGTTTGTAAGTGATCCTGGCTAGCCTGAGACCGATCCCAGCCTATGAAACACTTCCTTACAACACCATTCGATTGGAAAATTGGTTTCCAGGTTGTGTTTTTATTTAAAAATTTGGTGTGTGGGCTGAAAAGTTGCAGGTTTCTCAATTTAAAACTGTTTATATCGATTTTCAGCCAGTTGAAACTTGCTTTTAAATGCTTTCAAAAGAATCATATTCTTACAATGCAAAGGACCCGGGCGACGCCGGGTATTCCGCTAGTTTTTAAATATAAATCTAAGCAATCTACTAACTGACTTGTACTGTCTTTTATGGTGCGTTAGAAGTTTTTTATTAAAGTCAGCGATTGATTATAATTCAATAATCAACACAAATCAACAAAGATTCTTTTGGCATAGCAAAGATAGCACGGTTTGTCTGTACAGTGCCGGGCAGTTTGCCCTTCGGCTCAAAACAGATTGCCCTCGGCGCGGGCAGTTGGCCCTACTGCTCGCGGGCAGCGTGCAACTGCCCACGCTAGCGGGCTTTATTTCTTTGCACTGAGCGCGGGCATTTTTTTTTTGAGGGCAGATGAGGGCAGCCCGCGCCACGGGCATTTGTTTTTGGGCTGCGGGCTGCTGCTGGCTCGCTGCCCGCGCGCTCTGTCTTGTAGCCCAGAGCCACGTGCCACAGTCGGCGAGCTGCGAGCCAGTGGCTGCCCTTTTGAGCTGCCCGCGGGAGCGAGCAATTCCGAACCCTGCTATCTATATATTGATATCTTCACTTATATTTACATATATACATCGAAATCTTTTATTGACGTTTGCTGATTACTGTTGATTACATATTATTACACGCATGACTGAAAATCCTCAGTTCTTCAGGTTAGTTAACTGAAAGATACCGCTAGTTAATTTATGTTCAACTCCAGTCTGGGCCTGGCTGGGCTTAATGCTCGAGGAGAGGCCAGGTGATTCCGCCTCCACCTCTTTCTCCTGCTCCTCCTCTGTGGGGGTCTTCTTTTGTTGTAATTTCTTGGGGAACAAGCCTATCCCAATAGTTCCTCAAAGGATTATTTCCTATTGCCTTCTCCAATTCCTTTTCGATAGAATCTTTGGAATACCTGGAAGCCTCCTCCTCTTCTGTGGCGGTCTTCTCGTGTTGCAGGTCCGTTGGGAACAAGCTATCCCAATAGTTACGCAATGGGTGTTTGCCAATTGCCTTTTCCAATTCCTTCTCGATAGAAGGTTTGGAGGACTTGCAAGCTACATCGGTGCTAGACTTTATCTTCTGCGCCTCCTTCAACAGATGCAACCAATTTTCATTATCTGAACGTTTTGATGCACTAGTGGACTGCTCCTGATTAGGCTTGGGCTGCTGAGCCCTAGGCACGGGGAACGTTGTGTACTTAACCATCGTGTCAAAAACCTCCTCCTCGTCACTTGCTTTCCACACATGTCGACATGTCTCCATCGCTGTAAAAAGCAGTGTTACAAATTGTCCACAGTTTATTATGGCTTTGTCTTTAATACTCACCAGACTTTGGATTTCCTTCCGTGAAACTCATTTCCAATCTCTTTGCAGTCCGTGAAATTGCCGCAGGCAATTTGTATATTGTTGGTGGGTTTTGGAAAAATTTTACAGAGGATAAAAATATTCAACTGAAATTTCGTCTGCTCGAAATGGGAATAAAATGAAAATGAAAATGTGCCGTGTGTGTGTGTGTCGGGTTTTTAAAAGAATGTAAAGGAAGAGCCTACTATTTGACAAATGAGATTTAAAAACTATAAATTGTGTTTAAAATAAATGTTGGTTGGGATCATTTGCGAAGCATTCGATGAGGTTTCTTGAAATAAGTAGTCATCATTATCTGAGGCTGAATTTGCCGAACTAGAAGATCCCTTGCCAAAACCATATCTGCCTTTAATTCAACAAAACAGCTATCAACTCAATGGGAATGCCAAAATGAGTTAAATCCCACTAAACTGTGGCCTGAAACATGTTCTATGTGAGTGTCCCCTGTATGAAGATCTCAGAGATCTTGGTGCATTAGGTGTGGTTCAGGTTAGTGGCGGGTTTGACGTAAGTCAAGTGCTCTCGAATAGGATGAATGAGTTTGGGAGGACTGTATTTTCCAGACGGCGTCTGACAGTTCAGATTGTGTGTTGGGTGTAAGAATGATGATGGATGAGTCAGGTTAGCTTAGAGCTAGGTTAGTTCCGTATTGTCCACGGGTGGGTTTATCAGGGGCCACCAGTCCCCATGCATCATTGTGCTAAAACTGGAAGTGTTCTTTTTGGGTACACGAGCCTGACCAGAAGTCTTTTCTGGTACCACAGGCGATTGGGATTACAGAAACGGTCTCAACTCTCTGCCCTTTTGTCAAGCCCTTAGCGGTGTTGGGGACATAAGCTGGCTGCAGCTTACTGCAGTTTGATCACTGATCAATGATTGTAAGCCGCTTCCTGCGGAAGAGGAAGGAATAGTCCTCGCTCCCACCTGTGAGAAAACCACAACCATGAATCGTGGTGTATACTGTTCCATCTGTGAGCTGGCGTTTTGTCAGCTTACGCTCTATTCCTAACAGCTTAGTTCAATGTTATCCGTGGGTCACCAACCCGAAACTGCTTTGGAGTTTAAATAGGTAGTGTCCTTGCAGACACGGAGCTTGACCGGAAGCTTAATTCTGGTACCACGGGAAGAGCCCGCGGAACTTGTTCCCTGCGTGGGGGGGGCCCTCGGGAGTATCGTGGTGGCTGTGGTTTAACACCCAAATGCGGGTAGAGTTACTTAGGGGCTTGACGTGGAGTTGCGTTTCAACCGTGTGCCGTTACCCAGAGATCGGAAGAGATATAGGTAGGCCTCGCTTCACACCAAGGAGTAGTCACGACCATGCAGTAGTGGCTCCAATTGGTACCTTTGGGGCTTCTTATGAAGTTCCACTGTGGACGTTGGTTGACGTTTCAACACTGTGCTTGGCACCGTGGGATTAAGCCATCATGGCAGGTGCTCACGTTAAGCCCCATTGACTTTAATGTCGTCAGAAACGCCGATATGGCGAAATTTCGACCTCTCCGGTGGCAACTTGGTTGTCTCTGGTTGTCCCAGGTTGGCTACTTGTAAGCGAAGAGCAGAACGCCTTGAGAAAAAAGTCCTCATGCGGCAGGTTTAAAAACTTGCTGCTCCATGACGAGCGAAAGCTTACTCCCAACCGATTTTGAAGAGACGAGTAGAATAAGAGAAGTCTCTTTTAACTTGCTTTTTTTGCAAAGGTGATAATACGTTCCAAACGCGTTATAATTTTTGATATGTCTTTAAGTCAGGTGTGGTCTATGTGTGAAGTCACATTTAGGATAAATAAAAGGTGGAACATAACCTAAATTTTTTTTTTCGACTTTTTTTTTGCATTTATTTATAGCTTGGTGTCAAAATTATCCCCCAAAAGGATTTTCGAAAACTCGAATTAGTTTAGAGATATAGTCCTTTTAGTGACCCAATGTGTAAATTGCCAAAAACTGCAAACTTTAAGGGGGTTTCATTGGCAACTAAACCGTATTTTGACCTATGGCCGGTCTCGGGAGATGAAACAAAGTGTATTCGACGGAGAACTCATGAAAAGCATTTAAACATTGATTTTTTTTTAAAATATAACTTACGTTTATCTCGAAACCACGTTTTTCGAACTGGCGGCCATGATATCTCCAGTTCAACTGAACCGATTTTCATGAAACAAAGTGGAATCGACGCAGAATTGTCACCATTCTCGGCTGAACCTCGACCATAATTTTAAAAAAATTTTTACTATTTTTTTTTACACTAAACTACAAAAAAAAGCCCGAAATTGAAATTTTTTTTTGAATGGCCGCCATTTTGTCAAAAAAAAATCACAAAATTAAGTTTGAGGTTCAGCCGAGAATTACATCTATACTGATTATAACCCCGTTTTTTTTTTCATTTCGGACGCTCCGGAGACCCGGAATCGTGGCCGCCGTGACGACACCTTTTTTTTCACCACCAACTTTGAAGTCTCATTACTTTTTGAACAGCCCTCGTATCGAGGCAAAAAAAAATTTTTTATTTACTTTGAACCTTTTGTAATACAATAAATAAAAAAAGTTTTCAATTATTCTTTGCGGTTTTCAAATAAGAATTTTTTTAAAAAGGGTCCAAAAAACGGGTTTTGAATGAGAAGACCCCCCTAGAACAAAAACAGACGATCAGCCTGATGTGGTTGCTTCGATACACAAACAACAGAAAATGATGGATTAACACAACATAGCAATCAGATGCACACACGCCCGTCGCCAGCACAATCTAACAAAATTAGTCGATTTTTGGTCATCGATTTATGCTGGTGAACGCGCTCACGTCTTTATAAACTCGTCATTGAAGAGAACCGAAGCATGTTAACTTTCGGTTTATCATTTTTTAAAACCCTTCGGATCGGTTGACGAGTTCAAAAAAGTGGCTCGGTTTGGTTCCGTTTGGCTTAGAACCGGTTTGGATCCCTGTTTTTTCAGTAAGCTGAGAAACTTGAAACAGAACTGAAAGGGGTTTCTGGTCTATTTCTATCTCAACTTCTTCCTTTCTTAAAACTTTACCCAAAATACTGACCATCTTGTTAAATATTTTGACCAAACTATACTCCTACAACACAAAATGTGACAAAATTCTGTTTGCTAAAACTTGAAAATGCTTGCTTTTCACATAGTCCACACACACACACGCATGTAAATATTGATTCAATATGCAGTGCATAATTTTCGTATTTGCATTGCCTCCCCCCCACCCCCGGAACACCACTGTTTCGACCTGCCCGGGCACTCAATGATGAATTCATTGAATATTCACTTAGGTGCATAATTAATTTGCATTTTGCATCAAATGAAGAAAATTGCGGAATGGGAATAAGTAATTGATATAAAGTTATGCCAATTGCCGCACACCAAAGTCTAATTTATTTTACAGCAAAATGTTGCAAGAGTTGCAATATTTTAATGTTCTGTAAATAAATTGCCAACTCCATTGGGACGGATGAAATTTGCATAAAGTGGTAAACAAGTGAAAGCCATTTGCCGATATTAAAAGCCCAGCAGCAGGATATTATGAAATGTGCATCGGCCACAAAACCAAAACCAAAGAAAAAAAAAGAGTCAGATATGTTTGTCAGGCGGCAATAAATCGAGGAAAGCGCCCCAGGCGCCCAAGCTTGTTATTTAAAAACTCAATTTTCCGAACTGACAAAAGAAACAAAAACTGGGCAGAAAATACGATAAGTGTAAATAAAGGAGCAAAGGATGAATATGTATGGCAGTATGGCAGGCCATGTAAATATTTAGAATGCTGTCACTTGTGAGTGTGTGGTTGTGTGTGTGTGGGTGATAAATTGAGTAAGATATTTAAAGTGCAATTCCAATTAACATTGTGTTTTTTATTATTGTTATTTAAATACTTTGAAATCGGATTTAGTCTGCTGGTTATTTTAATTTAAATTTTTCACAACTCTTCGCACACGCACAACGACTTTGTTGTCCATCTTCCTCACATCAACACCAAACTGCAGCAGCAGCAGCAGCAGCTACTTTCCATATGTACACGAACAAACAGCAGCAGCAATTTTCATATTTGTTTACAAATACAATATACCAGAATATACACAGCTAGGGGTTGGTTGCTAGGGGTGGTAGGGGTGGTAGGTGGATATGTGCAAATGGAAAGCAACATGAAAAGTTTAAATTCTTTTGTTTGCCAAAGTTTTATATGACAGAGTTTTACCTCCAAATAAGTTTTCATGTTTTTCAAATAGTTTACAACAAATATTTGCTTCGAAATTTTAGGAAAAAGTACCTGGCACACAACTTTTTTTTGTAAAACTGAGTAATAAAAGAAGGAATCGTACTTTCTCAAATATCTGGGGTCAATAAATTCGGTATCAAAAAATTGAATTGATGAAGGGTTTTCATTTTTAGTAACTAAACATTGTCTTCAAAATATATTTTTGGGAAAGTTCATCGTTCGTCGTTTCGAGAACGTTTCATTAACATGGCAATGGATTTATACGGTTTTCCTTCATTTCGGAGTCGTCGAATGAGGCTTCTCTCCTCCGCACTGCAGTGACGCCCACGGCCCTTTCTAATACAGTTTTAATGTTTATTAAGGGGGTCTTCTCATTCAAAACCCGTTTTTTGGACCCTTTTTAAAAAAATTCTTATTTGAAAACGCAAAGAATAATTGAAAACTTTTTTATTTATTGTATTACAAAAAGGTTCAAAGTAAATAAAATAATTTTTTGCCTCGATACGAGGGCTGTTCAAAAAGTAATGAGACTTTAAAGTTGGTGGTGAAAAAAGGTGTCGTCACGGCGGCCACGATTCCGGGTCTCCAGAGCGTCCGAAATGAAAAAAGAAACGGGGTTATAATCACTATCAGATGTAATTCTCGGCTGAACCTCAAACTTAATTTTGTGATTTTTTTGACAAAATGGCGGCCATTCAACAAAAAAATTTCAGATTTCGGGCTTTTTTGTAGCTTAGTGTAAAAACACATAGTATAATATTTTTTAAAATTATGAATTGGAAAATAAAAAGTGGAGGTTCAGCCGAGAATGGTGACAATTTTGCGTCGATTCCACTTTGTTGCATGAAAATCGGTTTAGTTGAACTTTATCCCATTTTCCTAGTCTCAACTCAGAGCAAAGGCAATTTTCAAACAAATTGTTTAATTAAAAACCTAAATGGCTGCATTTTCTCACCCCAGTTGTTTTAATGTTTGTCATAACAATTTTTCGCATATTTCATACACCTTTCCTTTCCTTTTCTTACTAAAAGCTACATTTTTATCGCTAAACATTTCTTTCTTTCCTTTTTTTCTGAAACGTTCTTCAGACATGCTCGCATTTGTGCAGTTCTATTTCATGCTTTTGATTTCCCTGCCCCTGGTGTATCTTCAGGAGGTAATTGAACTCCATTTACCTTCTCTCTCTCTCTCTGCTGCTCTCTCTCCTGGCACTTGATTTTCATATGCAATTTTCTGTTGCCTGCTTTTCGGCGCTGCCAAATTGCTTACTCATTTTATTGATTTCGAAATGGCAGCTTGCACATTTCCACATTTTCGGGGGGTTTCTTCAGATGCAGTTTCTTGTTTTTCTGGCAATTTGTTAATTGTATTTCATATGCACGACCAGAAATTGCATTGCAAATTTTTGATTAGATTTGTGTGGTCCCCGAATGTCAGTCAGTCAGTCAGTCAGCAGTTAGTCCCAGCTTCAACTTTTTCTACAAGACTTTAATATGCACAGAATGTAAATACAACAATTGTGGCCTCGAGGCGAGAGATTGGAGAAAAGCAGCCATTCTTGCTGTAGGCATATTGATTCCAGTGCCTGGATGAGCTTGCCACATTTTATGTTATCGCCAAATGCCAATCTCAGATCTCAGGCCAGGCATAAGTATATAAAGTTATGTCTTCTTCCTTAATTAACTTTTGGCGCCAGCTTTAAGACACTTTTAACGCCCCTCGCTATGCAAATTCGAAATATTACTGGCAAAGTAAACGCGTGTAACTTGCACACACACACACACACAGCAAGAAAACGTATGAAAAGTGTGGGAAAACAGCAAGTAAAACCAAACAAAGTACACAAAGGCTTGGGGAAAAAAATATATATATATAACTGCAAATATTTTCTTTAGCTTGTATGAAATGTAAGCAAGTAAATACCAGTCCACACACACAGACACACACACACACAATGCATTGCAGTTGTTGCCAAAGTCGGAGTTAAGTTGAGTTGAGTTAAATATTCAAGGAAAGCAGACAGTTTTTTTTATGACAAACGAGGGCGGCTTGTGCAGTAAGGCAAGAAACAGAAGCTCAACGGCGCTGAAGTCTCGCTTTTCACAATTTTGTTTGGGAAGGTACAGGCCTATTCTCCTTTGGCTGGGAGCTTGCTGTTTTTGGACCTTTTTTGAAAAAAATTCTCATTTGAAAACGCAAAAGAGATATTTGAATTTTGTTTTTTTTATTGAATTAGTAATGAATGAAAGAAAATAAAAAAGATTTTTTTCGCCGCGATATAGGGGCTGTCCATAGATGATGGCACCGTCAAAGTTGGCCCTCAAAAAAAAAGGCATGGTGCTGGCGGCCACGATTCCGGTTCTACTGAACCGATTTGGATGAAACAAAGGTTAATCGACGTAGATTTGTCACCATTCTGGCCCGTAGTAAAATAAAACAAAATGGCGGCCACTTGAAATTGACAAATCGAATTTGGACCCATTTTTTTGTAGTTTAGTGTAAAAAAAAAGTAAAAAAAATCGCAAAATTTTTATTTTACTACGGGCCAGAATGGTGACAATTCTACGTCGATTAAACTTTGTTTCATCCAAATCGGTTCAGTAGAACTGGCGGAATCGTGGCCGCCAGCTCGAAAAACGTGGTTTCGAGATAAACGCGCTTTAAGTTTGCAGTTGCTTGGCAAATCGGGTCACTTTGGGTCATTAAAAGGGCTATATCTTCTAAAGTATTTCGAGTTTCAAAAAACCCTTTTAGGGTTATATTCTTAAATGTCCAAGCTATAAAAAAATGCAAAAAAAAAAAAGTCGAAAAAATTTTTTGCTGGAAGAGAATAGGGCCTCAACAGAGCAACTGAAACAGCTGAAAGTTCAGCTTTCAAATTTTGTTGGGAGGTAGGTACAGGCTGAGAAGAAATCCGACAATTGTTAATAGCTCCTCCGTATTACTGCCTTTTCTTTGACAGCTTTGTCCATGTCTGCTTGATGGCAGGTGTTCCCTTCATCCCCACTTGCCTACTACTTGTTTCATTGGGCCATCCTGCAGCTCGTCGTACCAGCATTTTGGGGGGGTAGGTTGGTTTGAACCGGTTTGCATCCAAGGTCTTGATGAATCAAATGCAAAGTTTCCAAAAATCAGTCGAAAAGGGTAATTTTTCAAAACAAAAAATCTCTAGAAATTCTAAATAACAGAATAGGGCCTTAAAATTGCAGAGTATCAATGAGAAAAATGGCACGCGGTTAACAAAGTCAAGGTGACAAGTGTTACAAGCAGCAGAAATCACACAATTTATTCCCATTAAAATGCAATCGATATAAAAATCGACGCTTATTGATTGGTTGCACTTGCATAAGAACACACACACACACACACACACCTCACTCATATCGGTTGGGTCACTTTTGCAAAATTGTTAATTAGGCCATTCACAATTCACATGCACGACAGCCTTCGTCCTGCTCCTTCCCTCCGCCCCTTTGGAGTGCACACTCAAGAGGGAGCCTACCCAGGTGCAAGTGGTCTCTAGCGCTTGGCCAAAGTGTAATTAAATATCCATTTAGTGTACATTACGTTTCCTTTTTTACCCAAGACTCTGCGGCCCACACACACACACACACACACAGAGAGAGAAAACCCCTTAAGAAAAAGAGGGAAAAGTTTAAAGAGCTGCTGCTTTTGCTGCTTATGTCTAAATTAATTTAAAAGTTCGTTCACTTGAAAAATCGTGCGGCGACGTCGTCGTCCATTTGCGGCCGCTTGAGACTTGCCCGCGGCTCCTTTGGGAAGGCGGAGAGGGAGGAGGGAGGAGCTCCCCGGCGTTCTCACTCGTTTATTAAAGATTATGCTTATAATGACGACGACAATGACGACAAGCAGCAGAATGCGCCCGATACGCCCCCTTCCCTCCTGCCTCCAGCCTCCCCCCTTTGACCATGTTGATGATGATGCTGCTATTTTTCCTCAACAGTTTTTCTCTTCTTTTCTTTTTGTGTCGTTGCGCCTTTTGCTTTATTTTATTTCATTTCATGGCTCTCCTTTTCTTTTTGTGTGTTTCCTGCTGTTGTTTTTGTAGCCATTAAAGTTGGTTGCTGTTGCTGTTGTTGTTGTTGTTTATCATCACCCGACCGTCCAGCCACCATTCCGTAGCGTAACTTTTGTACGGGAATGTGAGGACAAGAGTGTGACGTGATTTGTGTGTTGAAGCAGATTTCTGCTTCTTCTTTTGCTTATTTTTTTTTTTTTTTTGTGTACTATGTGAGCTAAGAGAGTACCCTAAGTAGGTTACCTTAACCGGTAATGGCTCAAAAAGCTTCATCTTTCACTTAGTCTTAAACTCAGTTTGAAGTTAAAGTACACAAAATAAAAGGAGAGTTCGGAAATCAGAAACCTGCTAAGAGATCCCCCTGAATTGCCATATTTTAAGAACTGTTTGGGGCACTCAATGGTCCATTCAGCCCTTCATGACCAGCCCTTTACTTTGAACAAAATGTTATTTAGAAGAAAATGTAAGCTCTGTGTCGCTGTTGAGGTGAAGTTAAGTAATGAAGACCAAAGACTGATTGTTGTCGTAGCTACCTTTTGTTAGATTTTGATGCTTAGCGATTTACAAAATGTTCTGAATAACATTCTGAGTAACATTTTAAGTCGGAGCCTTAAAACTATATGGAATAATTCTATTTTGGAATCACAAATTATTGAAATTATTATACAGTACTATTGGTCTATGATAAGTATGCGATTTAGTTTTCGGTAGTAAGTATTCAATACTCAGCTCTCAAAAATCAGTACTCGATGCCCAGTATTCGATTCAGTATCCGGTACTCAGTATTATATACTCAGTATTCGATACTCAGAATTGAATACTCAGTATCCAACTTACTTAGTATTCAATTCAGAATTCGATACTCACTTCTCTGTACTCAGAATTCAATACTCAGTATTCGATGCGGTATTCGATACTCCGCCCTAGATACTCAGGTCTCAATAATCAGATCTCGACAAAAAGTACTCGATACTCAGTACTCGATTCAGTGTTTGGTACGCCGTATTATATAATCAGTACTCAATACTCAGTATTCTATACTCAGCTCTTCAAAATCATTATTCAATAGTCAGTATTCTATAAAGTTTTTCGATACTCAGTTCTCTATTATGAGTATTCAATACTCAGTATTCGATACTCATTGCTCAATACTCAGGTCTCGGTAATCTTTTCTCGACAATATGTACTCGATATTCAATATTCAATACTCAGTATTCTATACTCAGTTTTGGATAATCAGTATTCAATAATCAGAACTCGATACCCAGTGGTCGATTAAGTATTCGAAACTCAGTATTATATACCAAGTACTCGATGCTCAGTATTCAATACTAAATTCTCTATACTTTGTATCTAATTTTTAGCATTCAATTTAGAATTCGATAGTCAGTTTTCTATACTCAGTAATTAATACTAAAGTATTCGATACTCTTCGACAATTAAAGTACTCAATACTTAGTAATCGATTCTTGTTTAGATAATCAGTAATGAGTAGTCCTCGGATTTTGCATATTTCCATATTTTTCATCAGATTGATACCAAACTTTGTATTTGGCGTTTTATCGTTCGAAAAAATGCAAAATATATGCAAAACTAGGTATACGCAAACGAATTTCATCGAAAAATTTAATTCCCGAAGTCTTCACTGTTCGAAAAAGATCACTAACACTGGTTCATCAATAAGAATGGCTTCAATTTTCTTTCAAACTCTCTCATGCTGCGAGATCAAAGTAAAACTACTCATCTCTGAAGTGAGCGAATATAAAGGTGTAATTATTTGGAATAACCAGGGACAAATTTAAAGAAATATGAAGCTAGACAACTGTCAAGCAATTAGCTCAAAGTACTAATTTTGCGTGCAAAACAGCAGTCTTCAGAAAGCTAAATTTTCCCACATTTAATTTAAGTTCAGCATCAGTAAATACGTTTAGAACAATTTCTAAGCCTGAAAATCCAGCTATTTTTTTCGGGCGACCCCAAAACCACATAACAAAGAAAAACAAATAGAAAGAGCCAACTATGAACGCGGGAAACAGATGGAGCATCCTTATAGCCTATTTCCACTTAAAGCAAAAAAATAACATAATATTACACAAAACAAAAAATGCAACATTTTTTCCATAGAGAAAAAAATGTACATATTTAATATATGTGTCCATTCGCCACGAGTGATAACAGTGTTGTAAAGAAAGACTAGATTATTTGGTATTAATGTCACAAAACAAACCCTGATGTAATCGATGTTACTAAAGTCAACCTGGTTTAAAATTTATTTGAAATGATAAATTGAAGGTAAGGGCTAGTTTCATAATATTATTCTTAATATTAATAAATTTGATTTTAAATGGCTCCAAAACGAAGTCAGTGGGTCTTGGAAGGACTCCATAAAGTTATGCTCATGGATCTGTGGGAGAAGGGAATTTGTCGCGGGACACCAATTTATCGGAAGGATGGTTGCCAAATTAATTGAATGCAAAGATGTTCCAAAAAATTGTAGGGATTTTTTATACAGGTCTGAACTAAAACGAATTTCAGACGGTGTCATCAAAATGAGAGCAAAGTCAGCGCAGCCATCATCCTCTTTAAACAGTGTGTTGAGGTAAAGTGACTCGTGTGGCTTACTGGCCTCACATAGGGAATTCAGTTTGTGAAGAAACGCAAACTGAATAGATGACACCGTTTGAAAAGGTATGGTGGGAAACAGAGTAGATGGAGGCACTTGAAGACAAGCAGCTGCTCGCTTGGAGATTAAGGAGGCATGGAGAAGGACACTATAGAATTTTAGTCTAATATGTTCAAACTATAAAAGAAAATGTTAAGAACGGATAGGAGGTAAGTATATTGTTTTATTTTATTTGATGCTAAATCTTTAGGAATTTTTTCTTTAATTTTATTTGGCAAACACAAACAAATTGTAATTTGTTTGTCTTTTATCACTTTTATTTGAGAAAGTACTTAAGCAATAATTATAAAATAATGTCTCATGCCAAATGCAAAGAACAGCGCCAAGATGTAGTGCATAGCTGACTTTGAATTGCCAGGTCGCTATTCAGAATCTGTAAAATATGTACATATCAAGGAAATTCAGAAAAAAAAAAAAAAGAAATATGTGGTCAATAGTGGAAATAGGCTATTAGTCATTACCAATTATCTCAGTGTCATGATGGGTAATGCCTGATTGCTCGGTTCCTGCACTACGTGAAATATGATCCACAATAATCTCATAAATGGCAATACTACCTGAATAAGCAAGTGCTGTGTTATGTACCAGCATCGCCAATGCCCTTAACATACCAACATTATGAATACGTTCACCCGATAACTTCTTACTAATCCTTTCTAATAAATAAACATTCTTCTTAAGAGTCAAACGAATCGGATAGATCTCACCTCGTTAATTCAATTTGCGTTTTGATTCTGACACGAATCACTATTCATTTCAGAGATTTCTTTAAGTATCCCGGCTGGCCACACCGAAAACAGGTCAGGGTCTCGACTCCAAACTTTCGTTCTTGACTTGCATTCCAACATTTTGTGTCCTAGATTTCCACAGAAATGGCACAGAATGGTTGACAGTTTTGGTTTCTTGTGATCAGGTTTAGTCCCTATCCCTCACGGCCGGCACTGCATTTCTTCCCGAACGATTCGTTAGAGCGTAGGCACAGATCCCACTTCTGATGTCGGGTTTGTCAGCTTAGCACTATTGCAAATATGCAAATAACGTTTAAGTATGCACATCGTTTTCAACTCATTTTTCAATGAAACGAACTTTGGCGTCAGCAGAATTTACCTATCTTAATCCTTGAAAATATGCAAAACACCGGTCAGTAAGTAATAAGTGTTTGAGTTTTGGTCAATTTAGTTGCCTTCTTGGTGTTAATAAGCCGAGCGAAACTATTTATTAGTAATGTGCTGGGATAAAGGTTATTCCGCAGTGTTTCAGGCAAGTCGAACAATTAAGAAGGTGACAATTTGCCAATAAGTCAGTTGAGTTCCAAAATTCTTTATTATCAAGTCCAATCAGTTAGACAGGAAAAAGAAACTAGCAGAAATTTAGTGGCACAAGTCTTGCGTTCAAGGGGAAGATTCTAGAGAGGGACGATTAAAATTGAAGCCAGGTATCGACAGCTTTTGAGGATCGTTACATGGTTTTTAGTACTAAGAATCGACAGCGGTCATAAGGACTACGTTCGCTACAATATACTCAGTACTTAATACTCAGTTCTCTATACTGAGTATCCAATATTCAGTACTCCATTCAAAATTCCTTACTCAGTTCTCTATACTCAGTATTCGATACTCAGTGCTCGATAATCAGGTCTCAATAAACTGTACTCGATACTTAGTAATCGATTAAGTATTCGATACTCCATATTATATACTCATTACTCAATACTCAGTGTTCAATACTCAATTTTTATAGCTCAGTATTCAATACGCAGTACTCGATACCTAGTATTCGATTCAATGCTCAGTAATCTATGCACAGTTTCCGATTCTCAGTATCAATACTCAGTTATCTATACTTAGTATTCAATGCAGCATTGAATACTCAGTGCCTAATAGTTCAATTTCGATCATCAGGACTCAATAATGAGTACTCGATACTCAGTATTCTAAGCTCAGAACTCGACACTCACTACTCAAAACCCAAAAGCGGTTGCTTCTAATTTTAGTCTCCCAGTCGATTGTCCATTTTGGGATCTTACTCGTAGCTCTAAAAATCCAGTGTGATTTCATTTCCATTTCTTTTTTTATCAAATTCTCGCTTCAAGCTTCTCATGATTAGCAAATCGACTCTTTATATCAAAAAAAAAAAAACTCTGACCTATTTGCGGTTTATCCGCACACTTTCACTTATGACTGTCATCAAGTTTTCAGTACACCAAATCCGTGTCCCAAATACTCCTCGTTTGTTTGCATGCAGATATCACTCATGGGTTATCTGGTACTGCCTACGACAAAAAAAAAAAAAAAAATAACGTAGCGTCATGACTTGGCCATTGTGTGCTCACTGAACCTTTGCGGTGAGAGTTGCCGTAACCCGTAACCCCGCCCGCAACCGTGCCCGTGCCCGGCCAGCGGCCCATTGTTTCTCTCTGTTTCATTTCTATGTCAGTTCCGTCGCTTTTTTGCTTGGCATTTCACAGCTAATTTCAACGAGAAATTTTTGGATCGTGAGATTAGGTGAGGAGCAGGGCAGGACCATAAGTCATCCGACCGCTTGCCACAGTGCGCTTATGCAAATTTGTGCCAACTGACAAATGGGACAGCATTTGCACAATACCAACAAAAGGATGAGGTTTGATGTAGGCGTGGCATGGGAGGGGGACTGGGGGGGGCGCTGGGGCGTGTCTATATAAATGTCATTTGTGTTTTGTTTTTGTTGGTTTCTTTCTGCCTTTCCTTCTTCTCCTCTTTTTTTTCAGGCCTTAGCCTGACATGATGATGATAAAGTGCACATTAAAAAATATTTGCCATTGCCTTTTGTTATTGTTGTTTCTGCTTTCAACTGCTCTCCAACTCTCCAAACGATGCGAATTATTTATGCGACGAGCGCGCTTTGAATTTTAAACTAGTCGAGAGAAGAAAAAAAAAAAAAGCAGAAAAAATAAGAAAAGAGGGCGAAACTAAGTAGTTTCCATTTGCAGGTTGAAAATCAATAGAAAGAAGCTGCTTGTCGCGGGGGTGTAGAGGAGAGGTGTTATTATATAATGTAATATAATTCACTCGTGCCACGCCTCCTCTGCTTCTCGAAGGTGGCGCAGCTCTCTTATCAACATGCTGCAAGCCGCACAAATGAAGTTTTCTCTTTTAATTTTTCCGCCCTCACACTCCGCTCACTCACACACGCACATCAAATTATTTTCTTCATATTATAAGTGTAATAACTTTCATGTGTTGCCGCTTTTGGCATACAAGCAGCCAAAAATGGGCGGATTCAGGACTTAGAAGACTTGCCTAGGTCTTAGTTCCTTTTAAAAAATGGCGCCTTGGTTCGGAATTTTTCGAATTTTTTTAGCAGAACTGAAGTTGCGGAATTTTTTGTATATTTTGGTTGACAATTTGAGGCATCAAATAACAAAGCGCATTGTACTCCGACTCTATTGCTTATAGCAAATTGCCGGCGTCGATTGCTCGCCTGATACGGCGCTCTTCAGATCTCAACCTGGCCTTGTTCATCGCGATGCGCTTGCGATTGTTTCGACGACTCTGAAGCACGCTAGGATGCCAAGTGTTCAGAAAATTTGCTGCCGTCGATTGCTCGCCTGATCCGGCGCTTATGCAGATATCAATCTGTACTGCTGCTCAACTTACTCATCGCTTCGCGTTGACTAATTAACTTAATTTGTAATTGCCAAGTGATTCGCTCTGCTCTTTTTCTTCAAACATTGTTCTGAAGCATCTCCGACCACATAAAGTATATATATTCTTGATCAGCACGACGAGCTGAGTTGATTTAGCCGCCGTCCGTCTGTTTCACGCTATCTCCTCCGTCAGTTTTAAAGCTATCCTCACCAAACTTTGCACGAAGTCTTTTGGTACAAATACGCTGCACATTTGTCGGAACCGGCCGGATCGGATGACTATAGCATATAGCTGCCATAGGAACGATCGGTTGAAAAACTGGTCTTAAAGAGAAAAACTTTTTGTTTTTAATGGAAACGCCTCCAAATTCCGTATTTCAATTACGCCTTTTCCATGTTTCCTAAGTTTGGTCGAAATCGGATGACTATAGCATATAGCTGCCATAGGCGATCGGTCGAAAAACAGTTCAGTGAGGAAAACTTTTGTTTGTAATGAAAACGTCCTTTTTATTGGCATACACTATGTTATACTTGGACACATATCTACAAAGTCTTATCAAAATCGGATGACTATAGCTATAGCTGCAGTATGAATGATCGGTCGAAAAAGAAAAAGTTCTAGTGAGAAAAACTTTTTTGTTTTAAATGGGATCGCCTCCAAATTTCGTGTATTATGCTTTTCCATGATTTCACCAAGTTTAATCGAAATCAGACATCTTTATAGTATAGATCCCATAGAAAAGTAGGGTCCAAAAAGTAGTCTTAGAAAAACTTTTTGTTTTGGCCGAACCGAAGTTAACTTTCCCCTATTTTTCCTACATCATTCTGTCTCAATTCTTTAATCTTGAAACTGTGAGTGTTAACTATTTCCTTTTGAAAAAAGCACCTGTAAAGAGAGGTTGGTCACACTTGAACTTCTGAGCTAAAGAAAAAAGGAAAGCTATTGTATAAAATAGTTTAGTTTTTTTGGCGACCTTTCTAATCGTAGAATGAGGTTAGCCGGCTCGAGGTCAGGTTGAAAACAACAAATTTGTGTTTGGTTTTTTCTTGCAAAATATTTCGGTTACGCTTCGGCAACCGTCTTGGGGGCAAACTATAAAAATTTACACCAAATTATAAACATCCTTTCATTTAACAAAAATTCATAAAAAACCGTTTACGTACAATCTTACACGTCAGTCTTAAACTACAGGATGGCTGATGAATATTGCCACATTAAGAAAGTCAAATAACTCTTTTTTTCAGTGTATGGAATTCATTTTTCTTTATTCATGTTAAAGCTCATTCAATTTTATTAAATGTAGCTTAATTAGATCTAAAAAATAATTGAATTTAAGGGGGTCTTCCCATTCAAAACCGTTTTTGGATGCATGTGCTTTTGCAACTTATCAAAAAATTTTCATTACTGTTTGTGTGAGTTGACACAGGAATAGACGCAATTGTTGCCTCGAATGGATTGCCTAAGTTCATTCAAATTTGTCGGTTTTGGCAGTTGTGGTTTCTGACGTATGAAAAACCCCAAAGAAAAAGTCAGTGAAGAAATTTGTGATTTTGAAAGGGGCCATTAAAAAGTTTCTGAATATCAGCTTATTGGAAAATTTTCTTCGCAATTTTGTTTTAAAGCTTAGGTGAGGAGTTCACCATTGCTGAAAGCTTAAGGATTCTTTTCGCCGAATTCTGATAGGGAAAACGCGTTTAAGTGCTTCTCGAAGAAGGCCCCGACAATCAGGGATGAAACTGCATTTTAAAGACGTTCAATTCGTGTTTATGAAGCCGTTTAAGTCGTAGTTCAATGTTTTCGTTCTCTTCCACCATTTGAAGCATCTTCTGGCAAAATTCTAAGCGAATCGGCAAGTCTGCTGCGTTCAGTTTGTTGGCCATTTTAATTTAATATGGGAATAAGTTCAAATCATTGTGCATAATTGACTGCAATGAGTGTCTGCTTATACCCATTTGAGCAGATAAGTTCCTCTTGGATTGTTTTGTATGGCTGCAGCTACCGCAGCGATTGTTTCCTCCGTTCGAACTGTAGGGTTTCGATGGTAAGGTCTTCTTTCGACTGTCCCACGTTCAGCAAAATGGTCTTTGGACCATCTGGTCGGAGGATCGCCGCCAAACGTGCGCCTAAACTCTCTTTGAACCGAAACTACGGACTCCAGGGCGTGATAGCTGCAGACAATTCTAATCCTTGTTTCAGTGTCCCAATTATCCATTTTCCATAAATTTAAAGATCAATCTACAAAGCAAACAAAAAATTAAGTAGATTCATCAAATAGAAAAAAAGTTATTCAATTTTTTTTTGGTAGCAGTTTTCATCAGCCACCCTGTATATTTGATTTGGTGACTAAATATCTGTAAAGGTGTCCGCAGTTCTCAGTGTCCGTTTTGTAGTTCAGTCGCCTGCCTGTTGGTGTATTTATTATGTGTAGCATCTCCAAAGTAAAGCGCTTCTTGTAGCAGTTACCGCTCTCTACACAATGTGTCGCAAGAGCAGTTTACTGTATGTGTGTTTGATGCCCTTGCTTAAAGTCGGATTTACGTCGGGCTATGCGAGTTTTCACTTTAGACTTGGTGTAAATTTTGTAGCAACTGTCATCTTTGTATCCCTCGCATGGTATTTGGTATGTGACGCTGCTAACTTCCGCTCTATCTGTTTTCGATTTGGACTTGTTGCAGAATTCTTTCATTGTATATGTAAGTTTGTGCACAATTTGTTTGTTTTGAATTGTTCCGATAAATTAGTACTAATTCAGACACTACAACATATTTAAAATCCATCTTTCTCAATCCAAAATGTTTGGAAAAGCCCTGTCTGAGGTTATACCTTCTCCTTTAAAAGCTGACAACTGAAATTTCGCTTAATTTTCGCAGTAAATTTCCATCCCAAATCGGAGTCCTTCAAACATTTGGAATCTTAAGTACTTAAAAAAGAAATTTCCACCTTTTGCTATTTCATTTCGTCTTCTCTCAACCATTACAAACTTGTATAAGACTTTTAAAATCACATCTAAAAAAAAAAAAAAGAATAATAAAACTATTTCCCTTCCATAAAACACCCCTCGCGCAGTTTGGCTTCCGCTACTGCTGCAGTCTATGCTGCTTGCTGCTGTCTGTCAATCTCCTTCAGATTCCGCAATCTCCCCCTGCCTCAACCCAAAAACCAGTTCTCCGTATGTAGCACTTAAATGGAATTGAGTGCGAGTGCGAGTGCCAGTACCAGTAGTGCGGAGTAGTGCGTTGTCCTCATTTAGTGCTTGGCTCACAAATCCCCGCGTAAGACAATAAAAATCGTAGTAGGTGAAGTGCGTGCATGTGTGTGTGAGACAGTGTGTGTGTGTGTGTTTGGTTAGAAGTTGTCCTCACTTTAAGCCAGTGTCGTATTTAAAAGCAGCACAAGGCTAAGAAATGCCCAAAACGAACAGAATACAGTTGTTACCATAGGTCGAAGGGGACCTAGAACAAGGCATTAGAAGGCATGCAAAAACGAGCAGAGGAGAAGCAGAAGAACAGGTTGTATGGTCTAATTAACAGTAGACAAAGCAGAAAAGGGCAGAGAAGTAGACCAATACTTATATCTAAAGCAAGAAATAGGAGATAGTAAAGAAACTTTTTGACTAGACATGTTTAGTCATTAATCGTTGGGGTCGGCCATATAAGCAGACAGCAGAATTTATGGCTTATGAAAATCAGAGAAATCGCATTTGTAGCTTCACCTCAGAGGTCGGCAAAGTCCGCAGAGACGTAAACAGAAATTCAGTCACTGCCATAGTATTCATGATTCAGCAGAGAAAAGTTGTCAATGTGTCAAGCTCATTTATAGCTCTCTATTCTGAGCATAGAACAAAATGAAAAGAGAATAGAGAATCTTTTAAAAGCACCTCTGACCGTGTTCTCAGTGGCCAGTGGCAACTTCTCTGCTCAAAATGCCGACCGCTAATTTAATGCCATCAACACTGTTTATGCTTATTACAATATATTCTCTGCTCTCATTGTCGACCACTGCTCTATTAAGCGCGTTTAAGCATCGAAATTTAAGAAATTTAAATTCAACCGAGAAAAAATGAAAAGAAATTCTTGTTTTTATGAACACTTTCTCAGTTGCCAGTGGTAACTTCTCTGCTCAGAGTGCCGACCGCTGATTTTATTACATCAACACTGCATATGACCATATATTTTCTGTTCCCAGTGGTAACTTCTTAACTTCTTCTTACTTAAGGGTCTCAAATCACTTTAAGTTCAACTACCGTCAAAGAAGTCGACTATTTGTTAGCGTGCACAGAAATCGTCTTCACTTAACCTTATAAATTCTTTGACCTACTCTTGTCTCTACTTACTTACTTTGTCATTGACAATTAACATGATGAAGAAACTTTGTGCTGAATGATTGTTAACCATGATAATGATTATTATTATTATTGTTCTTGCTTTTGTTTTGTATTCAAATGCATTTTTGCGGTCGTTGCTCGTTTATACAAAATAAAATTATACGCAATTATTTTGGCATTGGGCATATTCTATTCCACATTTCTTGTCCTTTTCAGTCACCAGGCAATTAAAAGCGGCTCAGGTCGGCAATTACGAGACAATAACGGGTCAACTTATGAAGGACTAAAACCGCATACAAAATACAATGAAATCATTTACATATAGAAATGGGTGAAAAGTGGAGACTAGTTGGACTAGTTAGGCCAGGGTTGTTAAGTAAATGAAATGCGAGTAGATATGCAAAATTTATGCAAACTATTAGCTTAAAATTTACACAAATCGTGCACAAATGCAACTTTGTCTTCTTCCAGTTTTAATTATTCCATGGGGGATATGGCAAACCAATGAAATATTTGTTTTAAGGATTGGACTAATTTAGAAAAAAAGCAACTTCTTCTCAAGAACATACCTTAATATGTAAAAACGGGCTTCCCCAATCGTATTGTTGTAGCTTTTCAATTTCTGCACTAGCTATAGGCAGCTATTGGCCTCACAGAATTCTGCTCAAAAAATTGGTCAAAAAAAGTTGAATTAAGACCTGGAAGGTTTTACTTATTTTGATGTACATTTGGTAGTCGAATCGACGAACGATGAAACGTTGACTGTTGTCATTAAAACTTAGTAATTGTGGGACCATTCTTTTAGTGGACTAGCAGTCTCTTCTGAACTCCAAACCATGGACTGTTGTTTGGTTGTTGAAATCGGTCTAAGCGAAGTTGTTACATCTTCTGTGTCTTGATAGAAATACCAGGGCCACCATTTATGTTTCTAACCTTGAAATCTTTAAGTGGGACCAGGTCCATTTAAAAGTTTGTCATATTTTAGGAGACATTTGTTAAAACTTTGTCTTTTGTCTGTTTTTTTGTTACATTATCTAAATCTGGCTTGCCGCACCACCTGTTCATCTCAAGGATGAGATGTGTATAGCTGCCATTCATTGTTTTAATTCACTTTAGATTAAATTTAAGGGCCATTTTTGTTTTAGTTTTAAATCAATTTCATTTCAGTTTCAATTTAATTTAAAATTAATTTTTTTCTTATTATTTCTATTTCCTTTAGATTCAATTTGAAGGGCATTTCGTTTCAATTTTAAGTCAATTTCAATTCAGTCAAAGAATCAATTTTAAGGCCATTTCATTTCAATTTTAAATCAATTTCAAATCAATTTTTCAGTTCAAATTCAAATCAATTCCAGTTCAAATTCAATTTTCAATTTCATTTCAATTTCAATTCAATTTCAATTCAATTTCAATTCAATTTAAATGTCAATTTTAATTCAATTTCAATTAATTAAATTTTTCAATTCAATTTCAATTCAATTTCAAAATTTCAATTTAACATCAATCCATCTCTCTTAAATTTGAATTTATTTTTAATTCCATTTCAATTCAATGTCAATTAAGTTCAATTTCACATTAATACAAATCTCTCTTGCTACTTTTTTTCAATGTTCAATGTTCCAATGTTCAATGTGGTTCCTAAATATTGATACTAAATCCGCTACTAAATCCGAGTTATAAATATGTAAAAGTTTTAACTAATGATCAGCCAATATCTTACCTTACCACTTTTTCACACTCATGTTCATCTCTTGAAATGCATTTCTATTAATAAATTAATTTCCATTCATGTTCTACCCAAAGAGACCCGTCTCACAAGTAACAAATTTTCAAATCTTGAAGCAACTTCACAACTTGGGCAAATATTTTAGACCATTTTTTTAAAAGAATGCTTAAAGCTTGTGATGTTTGCTTGGACTTAAGCTATTGTCGATTCTTTGTAAGGAACCTTTTCAACAGACAATGAGAAATAATATATTTGCTGTATGAGTTTGTTTGTAGTTCGACGATTCAAAATGAATAGGTTATAGTCTCTCCTCCATGCCATTCTACAAAAGCTACATCATCAAAGCACTCAGTTTTGCATAATATCACCGAACTGTAAGGGAAGCAGCTTTGGCTTTCCGTCCAAGTTTCCAAGACATTTTTGTTTCGTCTCTAAAAATAGCAAGTAGCAAATTAATTTATCCTCCATCCTCATTCAAATCTCAGCTGTTTATGCTCCAGTGAATTGTCAGGAACAGCCTCCTACTTACCTACCATCTTCATCCTTCCATTTCTAATTGCGCTTATTACACAGAACGACGCTAGAAATCTGAAATGTACATTATGACTTTTGTCATATACTCGTAAAATATAAAATAACAATTTCATTGCAATTTCTTTCTCTTGTCCTTTGGGTTTTGCTCATTTCATGGCAGCGGCGGCGTGTTTATCGTTGTCGTCGTCAGTACATAATAAAAACCAGCCCCCCCTCCGTCCACCGCCCTTCATTGTGCTGTGCGGCTTTTCATTAACTGCATAAAAACTGGGTGTGTGTGTGTGTGTGTGTTGGGGGGTACGCGACTCTGCTCTCTCGGCCATCTGGCCAATTATCAGTGGCCGCAATTGTCGCGAGTGTCGTGCACTTGGACGTGAAACATATCCCAGGACACAGTTGTTCTTACATTGCCGCCAGAGATTGTCACGGGAGAAGAAAAGTTCAAAACGTTAAAAAAATTATGAGTGGTTTTAAGTTTTTTTTTTCAAGTGTGAATCTGCTCAAGTGGTTTTAAAGTGACACAAAAACTGGCAAAAGGAATCTGGGAAAAAGGGTACAAGTTTTGGGTCGAACAGAAACAGAGAGAGAAAAGAAAGAAAAAGTGTGACCATTTTAGTTATGTTGTCTTTTAGTCCCTAACTGGTCACATTGGCTATTACTTTTTTCTGAATCCTTCAACATCGAAAATTGTTAAGTCTGCAAACTTTCACATCGAGATCGCTTCGATTGGGGGTTGAAGATCAAGCTGGCTGTGGCTGTAGTTGACATCAGCCATGAGGAAGAACCATTTGATGGAACGGCGTTGACCCAGGTCGAGATCTAAGACAGATGTGTGGTAGGTTCGATAGGCGATTGATGCATATGGAATCACGAATTTGTAGAAGAGGCACTGCCTGGCATCGTTTGTCGGACAACGAATCCCTCGCAACGTAATCCTCTATGACAACTGGCGGATAAGCGGCGAAAAAACAACTTGTTGTGTGTATGCGTGTTTAATCGAGAACGTTCGAGTTCGTTGCAAAGTTGATTTTACTCGAAACTGAACTGGAACCGCCACAGCTACTCCTCTCCTCAGTGATGTGTCGAATTTTTTGATGAGATTTGACTTGGAACTGTAGACTGGATGCTGGCTTGAGATGTTGTGTGTGGTTCTAGTGTGCGGAGGCTCAAAAGGTTGCTTGAAATCGTCGCTGCGCAGGAACGTGTGATCCATAAATTGATGTTATGTTTGAGTGCTGTTTTAGATGCCGTTGGGCATTACCGTGAGCTCGAGCAATCCAATGGATTTATTGACGTGAAGACTATAGCTGATGTGATTGATGCAGGGGATCGGAATATCAGCTGTAGCCCAACCACCGGTCTCTTTTGACAAGGTGGATTGGACTGGACCAAGGGCTGCTTGAGTGGCGATTGATGCCAGGCTGAAGAAGCTCCTAGAACTCTGAATTGGTGTCTGTATACGTATAAATGATCGTGGGTGTTCGCTGCGAACAGGCTGAGATCGTCTGCAGTTGAGTCCGGATATGTGTTGCAAATCGCTAGGCAGGCCCGACGACCTCTGGCCGAGAGTGTGTTCTGTGGTAGAGTGTTAAGTGAATAGTTTGACTGTAACAATGAGTAAGTGAGTTTCTTATCGAGTATCGAACTTGTTAGTGATGTGTGAGCTAGAGTGAACTGGGAACTGAACTGGAACCGCCTCTTTGTTATAGGAATAAAGGTGTTGCTTAAGGGGGTCTTCTCATTGAGCAACTTTTTTTTTTCGACTTTTTTTTTTTGCATTTATTTATAGCTTGGATATTCAAAAATATCCCCCCAAAAGGATTTTCGAAAACTCGAATTAGTTTAGGAGATATAGTCCTTTTAGTGACCCAATGTGACCTAAATTCCCAAGCAACTGCAAACTTAAAGCGCGTTTATCTCGAAACCACGTTTTTCGAACTGGCGGCCATGATATCTCCAGTTCAGCTGAACCGATTTTCATGAAACAAAGTGGAATCGACGCAGAATTGTCACCATTCTCGGCTGAACCTCGACCATAATTTTAAAAAATTTTTTTTTATTTTTTTTTACACTAAACTACAAAAAAAAAGCCCGAAATTGAAATTTTTTTTTTGAATGGCCGCCATTTTGTCAAAAAAAAATCACAAAATTAAGTTTGAGGTTTAGCCGAGAATTACATCTATACTGATTATAACCCCGTTTTTTTTTTCATTTCGGACGCTCCGGAGACCCGGAATCGTGGCCGCCGTGACGACACCTTTTTTTCACCACCAACTTTGAAGTCTCATTACTTTTTGAACAGCCCTCGTATCGAGGCAAAAAAAATGTTTTATTTACTTTGAACCTTTTGTAATACAATAAATAAAAAAAGTTTTCAATTATTCTTTGCGTTTTCAAATAAGAATTTTTTAAAAAGGGTCCAAAAACGGGTTTTGAATGAGAAGACCCCAACTAATTAAATACAAATTGTTGATTGCGAGCTGGCCCGAGGCAGCCAGCGAGCAGTTGCATACACCGTCGAATACTGGAATCTCTTGGAGATGACTAAGCTTCATGATAGTGTGATAATCGATTGTCGCTCGAGACTTCTAGTCGTGGTGCTGTTGCTCTACTAGTTATCGATGGTCGCTGGTGACTAGTGTGGGCAGAGTCGCCACATGGTCACCGTGGGGTTGCCATCTATGCATCAGTTTGGGAAATCACTCAACTAGCAATGCTCAAAGGGAAATTGAAGTTGTATGAAAACCATTAAAAACCCCTTTTCAAGGGTTTTCCTCCATTTTGCATAGATATTGACGCACTTAAATCAGAACTCAAATATTCTACTTGGCGTTTCTTAAGCCATCATTTTGAGCATATTTTCCCCCCTTATTTAAAAATTAATTTACTTGCCACTTCAGCTGCCAGTTAATGTGTCACAATTTGTATGCGTTCCACGCACCTCCTCCCCCCGCCCCCTCCAATGCACTGCAGCCGCAGTAGCAGCAGTGGTAGTGGCAGTTCGCAGTCATAACCTGGCAATCAAATTTATTGGTGGAGGTGGGTGAACACAAGCATGGAGCTTGGAGCATGGAGATTGCCTTGGTTATTTTATAGCCGCAGCCAATTCACTTTTGCCATCTGACAGCTGGAAACATGAACACACTGCAGATGCGGAGCAGCAGCAGCAGGCAGAAGCACTTGGTTCGGTAGTGGAGTGCCAGCTAATTGTCGACTGATATATGTGAAGTGGGCTGGGGGAAAGGGTTAGGAAATGGTAAGCAAATTAGTTTTCCAGCATAATGTGCAGCGGGCGGTTTGCCAAGCCCTGTAAAACCAAACCAAAGTTGAAGTGCAGAAGATTGCGAGATATTCCAAATGGTAAGAGCTATGCTAATTGCATACTTTTAGGGGATTAATAAGTAAGTTGGGTAAATTTTGAGATGAGGCTTTAAGAGAGCTACTCCCCGCTGTCTCCTCAACAGATTTCGATCTTTCAATAAAATTTCCGCTTCGCTGCTTGTTGTACCTTTCCTTCAACTCTGTTTGCTTTTCGCTTTCAAATTAAATAAACTGGTCTTTTAACCACCGCAAAACATGGCCAAAAACAGAGGGCGCCAAACACATTTATCTCGATTTTCACGCTGTCAGTAACAACTCAAAAAGGCGACAGTTTGTAAAACACCCAAAGGTAGCCAAACAGAAAGTCAATTTCAAGATTTATTTTTTTGAAATTCAACATTTCTGTTACGCCTGTCAACCAAAAGGAAAACAGAAACAAACCGAAAAGTGGGAGAGAGAAAAAGGTGCACGCGGTTAGCGAAAAAAATAATCATAAATTAAAAGCTTGCGCCAAAGCAAAAGGTCAAATAATTTCAATAAAAACCCGCCGCTCCTCCCCCCTCCCCCCTACAAAGCCAAAGACAAGTTCCAAATTGTTGGCAATGCTTTTTAAGTATTTTCGTTTTCCTTGCGGGCGCAATTTTCTTTGTAGTCGCCTGGGGGGTGGGTTTGGAGCATTAAAGTCAATACCAAGTCCAAGTCCAAAGGCAAATATCACTCGTGGCAGGCGGTGAATTGGGGGGTGGGAGGGGGAAATTACAAACATTGTTTTTGTATGTTGCCAAAAGTAATCAGCGAGCTGCCTGCACTGCGGCCCGCGCCTGCCTTAGCTCAGTTTTTCATTAATAATAAATTAAGCGCACACCGGAAACGGAAATGCGCGTTGGCAGCCAGCCCAAAAAAAAAAAAAACAAAAACTTCTTGTTCTTTATTAGGTTTTTGGCGTTTCTTTTTTTTTTGCCTCGAGAGAGATAATGCTGCACATTTGTGAAACGACTTAATATTTAAAATGCAACTGAACCCCAAAGCAAAGCAAAGCTTATGGAATTAGAAGAACTATGGAAATACTTCAGTTGCCAAATTATTATCAGAAATTATAAAGTGCGAGGGGCTGCAGAAATTCCTCAACATTTTTAGAGAAAGCGACATGAAGCCCCATTCCATGATTACAAACAACCAATGCCAAAAACTTTTGATGCAGTAATATAATACACTTCAACTCCGTCAAGTAGGAGTGAATGCGTTCTCGAAAACGAGTGAGCTCCAAAATAATTGTGACTACTAGGTAGAAAAAAACGTATGAGCGTAACATAAAAGTACATATCTCCATAATGAGTGCCTTCAATTACGATGTTAAGCCCACTAAGACCAGACCGGGAAATATGATAAGCTTAGAAAATTTATACGACGGATATGTCATTGTGCTCTCAATTTAGTCCATATTATTTCAGTCTGTTGCTGTCATTCCATGTGAAAGGTTGTCACACTCTCCTCTCTCCGATTGCCGGCGGCAAATTTAGGGAATTTACCAAATTTCAAGTTCGATTCATGAATAACTTTTGAAGAATGGCTATAAACCACTTTTAAACCGGTTCCATATTTGAACCAGTTAAATATTCAACTCCATATTTTCAACCTACAAACCAAAATTGAAGTTCTTTGCTTAAAAAGCTTTTGAGATATGCCTCCGAACGACTTTTGAATCGGTCCGAAACCGGTTCTGAACCTATAAAATATCCAGTTCCATATTACCAAGCAACATACCAAATTTCAAGTTGGATTCATCAATAGCTTCTGAGAAATGGCTTTGAACCATTTTTGAATCTGTGCCTTATCTGTTCTGTACCAGTTAAATATCCAATTCCATATTTTGAACCAACAGAACAAATTTCAAGTTCTTAGATTAAATACTCGGAGATATGGCTCTGAACCACTTTTGAACCGGTTCGAAAATGGGTTTGAACCATTAAAATATCCAACTCCATAATACCAACCATCATACCAAATTTCAAGTTCGATTTACGGAAAGCTTCTGAGAAATGGCTCTGAACAACTTTTGAACCGGTTCCATATTTAAACAGGTTCAAAACCGGTTCTGAACCAGTTAAATACTCAGCTCCATATTTTCAACCTACAAACCAATTATCAAGTTCATTGCCGCTAAAACAACCAACTCCATATTACCAACCTACATTTCAAACAAGGATCTTTAGCGATTAAGATCGTACTTAATATACTATTAATCTTTATTATTTAAGGGGGTCTTCTCATTCAAAACCCGTTTTTTGGACCCTTTTTAAAAAAAATTCTTATTTGAAAACGCAAAGAATAATTGAAAACTTTTTTTATTTATTGTATTACAAAAGGTTCAAAGTAAATAGAAAGATTTTTTTTGCCTCGATACGAGGGCTGTTCAAAAAAGTAATGAGACTTCAAAGTTGGTGGTGAAAAAAAAGGTGTCGTCACGGCGGCCACGATTCCGGGTCTCCGGAGCGTCCGAAATGAAAAAAAAAACGGGGTTATAATCAGTATAGATGTAATTCTCGGCTGAACCTCAAACTTAATTTTGTGATTTTTTTTTGACAAAATGGCGGCCATTCAAAAAAAAAATTTCAATTTCGGGCTTTTTTTTTTGTAGTTTAGTGTAAAAAAAAAAATAGTAAAAAATTTTTTAAAATTATGGTCGAGGTTCAGCCGAGAATGGTGACAATTCTGCGTCGATTCCACTTTGTTTCATGAAAATCGGTTCAGTTGAACTGGAGATATCATGGCCGCCAGTTCGAAAAACGTGGTTTCGAGATAAACGCGTTTAAAGTTTGAAGTAATTTTTTTGGAAAAAAAAAAAAAAAAAATGTTTAAATGCAGTTTTAAAGAGCTGACAATTCTCCGTCGAATTCACTTTGTTTCATCAAAATCGGTCCGGTAGAACCGGAGAAAACTTAACGCATAGGTCAAAATACGAGGGTTTAAAAAAAAAGTTGCTCAATGAGAAGACCCCCTTAAGTTTGCAGTTGCTTGGGAATTTAGGTCACATTGGGTCACTAAAAGGACTATATCTCCTAAACTAATTCGAGTTTTCGAAAATCTTCTTTTGGGGGATATTTTTGAATATCCAAGCTATAAATAAATGCAAAAAAAAAAAAAGTCGAAAAAAAAAAGTTGCTCAATGAGAAGACCCCTTAATATACTATTAATCTTTATTATTTAACCTAAGTAGTTTGACATAAATTGTTGAGAGAAACCAGCTCCGAGCGCTGGCTTCGCGTTCGCTTGTCTCACACACACTACTCTCAAACTCCTGGAGATGAGAGACAAATAATTGCGTAGTAATTGATAGTCGCTCGTGGCTAGTGTGGGTAGAGCCACCACAGTACTCCCACTCCAGTGACCGTGTGGGAGCGAATTGGTAAGATGGGAAGAAGCAGCCGAATCCGTAGTACTGAGCATGTGCACCAAGTACAGATTTGCGTAGTTACGTCGATGGCCGATGGTTGCTTCGAGTGGGCGTCGATAAGCAAGTTCGTTTGAGCAGGGATCTTGTTGCCTTTTGTCGAGGTTGATGGTTTAAGTCACCTCTGGTCGAGGACTTCGTGTTGCTTCAGTTGAGGCGGAAGTTCCCTCTCGTGGAGAGCTTCGGTTGAAGGCTTTGTTGTTCAGGTTCACGGTCGTGCAAGAAGTTTACACAACTGAACCAGAATCGATGTGCCTCGGATGGAGACTTTGTCGCTGCCTCGGATGAGGACTTTGTCAATGCTTTACAACACTTAGGTTCAGGGATTAGTACCGAATCGAATTTCGGTCAAGGCATTTTTATTGGCTGAAAACTTCTCTTCAACTGTTACGGATATGAATGAGTAATCTATTATCACTTCCCATCATCATATACCGTAACTGAAATTTAGCTATCAGCCGAGATATACACCCTGGGGCGTACTTTATTTTGACATCTCTCAATTCTGGTCGCTTTCATTGAAATCACTTATCTCTGTCATCTCTGCCATTACTGTCAAGCGCTTGTACCTTCCCATTTCTCAAATTATTGTCTTAATTTATCAAATTATCTGTTAACCAAAAGAAAGCAATCGATTCCGACTAATAATATAAGGAAAAGTAAAACTGTCTTGCTTGAACCTATTCAAGTGGATCAAAATAAATTACAATGCATTTAAAGAAGAACAAACTGAAAGCAATCGTAGAAAGTCAGTTTATCTTGCAAATTAAAAGCAAAATGAAACTCTTTAACATAAAAACATATAGAGTAATCCCCAAGATAGGTAAAGAGATACAAAAGAAATAATGGTAACATGCTGAACCTACTCAAAAGACGTGCAGTGTATGATAACTTTGCTTTCCAATTTCTAAATCAACTGTTAAACCCTGCTTAATGACATAATTATGTCATCTTTTTATGGTCTTGCTTTAAAAAAAAAAAAAAGAGAAAAAGAGAATCCTATTTCATTTCGCTTTCCCATGTGCATGAGGATTAAGTGGATGCCTTTGTCCGAGGTCGACACGACTTGACCCTCGGCGTTCTAAATTTAAACCCAGAGCCCTCGTCGAGTGTCCTCTCGTTTTTCTGCTAAACGGAAACACTTTTCTGTACTTAAGTCGCAAAATGCCTTTGTGCTAATTGGCCGCACTTAGCGGCACGCCCACTCCAACGACCCAGGACCCAGCCCCGACAAGCAACCAACACACACACACACACACACATGAGTATAAGTCTCAAGTTCATGAAATATGCAATGTGGAAAGAGACAGTGTTTATTTTTTGTTTTTGGTCTAATTGAAATCCTTCGCTGACGACTTAACGCATTTGTGTGAATTGCCAGAATTTACGCCGTAGATTACGCTTATCGTTTAATTGCTTCAAGCAACAGGAACCAGTCGTCTCTAGCCTGTGCCTCATTTCCATTCCCCACCCACAAACACACACACACACACACACTCCCACTCACGCATAATTTCAGTTTTATTAGCTAAGCTTTTAAGTCCTGACTAACCAAAAGGCAGAGAGACAGGAGCCGTAGCTGGTTGGTTTTTATACAAACACTGGGAGAACATTCTTTTTTAACATTTTTATTTGATACTTTTCTGCTACCAAAAATTGTTCAAAATTTTGCTCAGTGTACTTGTCATTCAGTTTCATTTGGTTAAGCAGCAGCAGCAGCTAAAAATGAGACAGAGAGAAAAGGAGATGGCAGCTTTGCTGATAAGCACACAGCTTCATTTACTTTTTCTATTGACTCAAAGCGAAGGCAGCTGAGATTTTCAGTGATTTTGTCTGGATTAGCAAGCAGCGCATTTAATTGCATTTCATATGAGTGGCAACAGAAAGTAGCTAACAAAAAGTGGCAAAAAAAAAAAATGTGGTAAAATAAAGTTGAGAAAGTTAATGTTAACTAGTTTTTAAGTTAGTTTAGAAGTGGGAAGGCCATTAAATGAAATAAATGAAACTTAAAACCATCAAATCAAGCTTAAACTGAAGAAATTTTATAAAGAATCCGAATTTGTATCAAAATGTAAGCACTGAGTGCAGTACAGTACATCTTGTCACGGTCGCCACTTTAGAAATAGTTGATAATGAGTGATTTAAACCACTTTGTTGATTCAAAATGAGTAAGTTTTATAAAGAATCCAACTTTATATCAAAATGTACGACCTAAGCACAGTTTAGTACACCTTGTCACGGTCGCCACTTTATAAATAGTTGATAATGATTGCCTTAACGATTGATTTATACCCCTTTCTTACTTCAAAATGAATAAATTTTATAAAGAATCCAACTTTACATCAAATTGAACGACCTAAGTGCAATATAGTACCTTTCGTCACGGTCGCCACTTTAGAAATTGTTGATAATGATTGCCTTAATGATTGATTTATACCATTTTCTTGGTTCAAAATTAATAAGTAATTAATTTTGCAGTCTCCCAAGCTTTTTAGGTATCAAAATGAATGACCTGAGTCATCCCGTCACGGTCGCCACCTTTGAATTAATTAATATATTTTGCCTTACTGATCGATTTTCACCTCCTTTCTACTCTCTTGCAGCGTTCTCTCACGTAAACTAAAGCCACATTTAGTTGCCGACACCGTCAAGCAGTATATAAGTCGGGCCCAACGCACAACCAACAAAAAGGGTTCACAAGAGCAACAAAATATGGAGTTTTTACGCGGCGTCTATGCGTTTATGCAAGTGAGTAGATCATCGGTGAGTGTCAACTGTTTCCATTTTAACAACTGTACTAATCCATATCAACAATTTGTCTATTTTTTATACCGCCATTTTGGTTACCTTTGGTTTTGCCATGACAAAAAAACAAATGAACAAATATCTATAAAAAAAACGAACCAAAAAAAACCTAAAATGTTACTACTACTACCTACTACCTACCTACCTACCTACTTATTACTTACAAACTATTCTGTAAACCCAAAAACCAAATCGAAATCGTCAAAATGTATACTACACTCTACTTACTATTCCTATATGTATATCACATACTTGTAACCAAAAAAAAAAAAAAAATATATAACCACAAACAAAAATACAAATCAAACGTCGAGTAAAAATGTGAGAGAAGCTGACAAACTCCCCCCTCAAAAAAAGCAAGGAAGATAAATGAAAAGCAAATAAATATCTTAAATCAAATAATAAAACCATGAGAAACTGTAGGCCCTCATTCCATTACAACAAATTGCGGGAAAGAAAGAAAAAGAAAAGAATAACCAACAACTTGAACCCATTTTATGCCCATTGTCCATGTCCATTAATAACCATTGTCCATCCGCCATCCCACACAGCCAGACATATTTTCTCTCTATCTACATACATTTAAACACACATGAAGAAGCGCTGTCTCTCGCTCTCTCTCTGTTTATCTCTCTCTCTCTCTATCTCTCTATCTATTTATGTATAGTCATATATGTCTGTCTCTTTCTATGATTATCTTGTGTTATTGTTGATGTTTTTTATTAATGTTTTACATTGGCTGTAATTGATATGCTTAGCTGTCTTATTCGATGTTTTTATGTTAGTTTTTGGCTATGAAAAATTTTTTGCAAAATTTTTATATATACAAAAAATTTACAAATTGTTAAAAATTTTTTTGATTTTTTTTAAAGAAAATTCCCTGAGATATGTTAAACAGTTAAAAAAATTTTTTTTGTTAAAAATGTGAAAGATTACAAATTTTGTTTAATGAAGAAAAAAAGTGTGACTGTGGTAATTTATTGAACGATTTCTAAGAATCTTAAGCCAAATATCTGCAGCGGCAGAGCAAAAATATAAAAGCACATTTAGAGAAGTTTTTTAAAGCTCTCTGCACGCTTTCTGTAAAGCGAAAGAATACTTGCTCAGTTGCTAGTGGCAACTTCTCTGCTCATATTGCTGACCCCTGATCTAAACCCACTGCCGCTGCTTTGTAAGATGCTTTTCTCCATCTGCATATAGGAGCTGATCCCTACCTTATGATGGTCTTGAATTCGTCCTCTTAGAAGCCTTCTCTTTTCTTCTTTATAAACAGAATTTCCAGATGGTCCGACGACAAATCATGCTTAAGCTCTTAAAAGCTTGAAGCGGTTACAATGCGCGCTGTGGCGCCGTCCTGTTGAATCCAAAAGTGGTCCATGTCCTAAGCAGTCAGAATTTGCTTGACAAAAACCGTTATCAAGGCCCGATCATTGACGGTTACGGCTGTCGTCGTCTACGAAGAAGAGTGGTCCAATGATCGTGAATCGATTGAGGGTGAATTGTTTTTACATACATGAGAGCATTCAAAGAAATATCAGCACCATAGAACTGCAACGAGCTGCCACAAGTACAATCGTTCAGCGCTCAAGGCTTGTCAAACTCGAGTATTGCCCGTACTCATACTCAAGTTGACTCATACTCAAGTTGACTTGTTGCTAAAATCGAAGTTCTGCTGGGAGCCGTCATGAGTAAAGTTTTTTCATTACAAATACACGCGATTAACCCTAGCTTCGACCGCGAGTCACCGAGAGTACTTGTTGCTGAAGTCAAAGATCTGCTGCGATCTGCTACGATCAACTCTTGTACACAACAACAACAATTTGTGAGAGCAAAAGAGATAGCATGATGGCCTATTTTTTGCATTTGTATTTTACATACGCTTTCTCTTTCCTTCTTGTGGCATGTTGTTGTTTGAAGTTTTCAAAACAACAACAACAATTGCGCCGTCTACCAGCAGAGTAGCGTATAGTGTCAAAAAGCTTGGCCATTGCTGGCAAAAGGCTTATTTTGACTTGTGTTATGAAAAGCTTGTTCATATTATTACTCGTGCGAAGCAAAGAGCTTGCTCGTTCTGACTCAATGTGCTTGCGATCATTTCGAGTGTGTCGAACCAAGGCAACGAGCCCAACCAAGCCAAGTAAACGCACGAGTGTGATCTATCATTAGAGGCTTGTTGCAGGTCTCTGATGAGCACTCTTCATTTCAAGATAATTGTTCACAAGTTTTGAATGTTAAGCTGCATTGTGTTGGCTGTCCGTCCGTCTGTCTGTCTGTCTGTCCGTATGAACACACAGATCTCAGAGATGGTAAGAGCTAGAGGTTTGACATGATCAAATAGTTGTTCCACATATTTCAAATATCGCTTTGGTGAATTTTGTTATTATTAATATTGATATTTTGGAAATTAGGGACAATCCTTGTGACTTCAACAATCAGCTGTACTTGCATTAGACGATCGTCTAGGATCACATGGTGGATTTTGTGAATGATTTCTGATATCCCTGAACTTTATCTTGTCTTAACCTAACTTTTCTTAGAGTTCCACTCTATTAACTTTTCTACAAGTTACCTACCCCGTCTCTCTGTGTGCGTGTGCTTAATCAATGCGTTGAGGTTTATAATTTATGCCCCCTTACACCCCCAACCAAACCCCCCTTTAAAGAAATTACACTACCAAAAAACCAAAAAAAAAAAAAAAAAAAAATTATTAATTTAATCGATCCCATGATCCCCAAAATGAAGGTCGACTACAGTCAAGGGACTGGCCATGATTTGAATGGCGGCGGCGGCGGTTTGGATGCTACCCTAAGTCTGGCCACAGATGAGCCGACCACCACCCTAACCAGCAGCTGCAGGAGCATAAGGGAGGACAGCCAGGAAATGGTTAGCCAAAAGCCGCCAACTCCAGGCCAGGCTCTCAACAGAAGCCAGAAGTGTCCTGCCCCCAAACAGAAACCGAATCAAACAGACAGTTGAGAGTGATGAAAATGTGTAAACGAAAATCAAAAGAGAACGAACAATACATACATATATAGACATGTATATGAACCAGTTGCAAATGTGATAAATCGTATGTATATATAGCCATATATCAAATCAAATCAAAACAAATCAAAAAAATAACTAAAAACGCGACGCGATATCAAAAAAAAAAAAAAAATACAAACAAAATCAAAGGTGTGGCCTTAGCTCGAAAGTGCGGCGACTGTACCCCCAGCTATCGTTTCGTCGGAGAGAGCCCTTCGGTGCGTTCAGCTCTTACCCAGGGTTGGTGTGTGGTGTGCCCGTTCGCGGGGTGCCCCATTCCCCATACCCCCCAGTATACCGCAAAGTGATAGAAAATGGTAATTACAAACAAAACAAAACCTGAAATAAATTACTTAAAAACCAAATTCTAGTTCATTCAACTTCCCTGTCTGTCACACACTCTGTCTGTCTGTCTCTCTCTCTCTCTCTCTCGCTCTCTCGCTCTCTCTCTCTCTCTCTCTTGTTCTGTTTTGCCTTATAAATATTGCATATATATCAAGTATATAACTTTGTAGTTTGCCTATTTTGTTTAGTTCAGAAATGATTAGCTGCACTAGGTGGACATTTTTGAGTTGGTATTTTATGAGTTGGTATTTTGTTTTTAGTATTTTATGATTCTTCTCTCTTTTTGGCTTTTTTTATAATGGAAGTGAATACCCGAAATATAAAAGAAAACGAATGAAAATAGCGCGAAGGGGATGCAAATACAAATAATCGATATTTTATCAAAACGCGTAACTCGATAACGATTAACGATAACACACATATATGCTGTCGACGACGTTTGCAATCGAACCAAATGTGAAAACTCAAATTTAATACAAATCGATATTTAGATATCCATCTGTCTCTCTCGCTCTCGCTCTCCCTCTCTCTCTCTCTCTCTACACACTCTCTCACACACACTCTCACACACTCTAACCACTTTGTAAAAGTATAGTAAAGTGTTGCGAGTGTTGCCTGCGTCTAACCTAAGAAAATAATGAAAAAATACCAAAAAAAAAAAAAAAATACTCTCAGCAAAAGTTTCTTTTCGTTTTCAATTTTTCAATTATAATTTTCCACATCTATCAATAACGATGACTATTTATACTATAAGCAAATACCAAGTAACTAAGGTTAACAAACGAAGAAAAAGGACCTAAAAGCTGCGCTAATTAAGTAGGCCCTTCGAATAGCTCTATTGCCGCGTATATGGTGTACTGTTAAAACACATAAAGACAACTTGAAATTGAGCAAGTGGATCCCCCTTAAAACTGTCTCTCTCTCTCTCTCCGCTCTCTCTCTCCAACTCTCCAACTCTCAGAATTTTTGATAACCCCAAAACCCCCCCTACTCCTACCGCCCACAAAAGCGCACCATTTGCAGTTTGGAAAGATTTGTATATGTAACTCTGATGTCGTCCCCCTTTCCTTTCTACCTTTTCTGTTCTTTAAGTTCCTTTTTTTTCTTGATTTCAGTAAAAAAACAACTTAAAAACTGCACGTGTCAGTATTTTCAGTATCCAATCAATGCAAGTTAAACAACTTACCTACATACAATACATTTGATTTTGGTTGTCTTTAGTTTTGTCGGCTCTTGTACCAGTAGCTTAACGTAACAATACACGGAACAATTACTTTGTACGTATTCCTACTCGTAACGTATAACGTATAACTATTCTACTCGTATCTGTACTCTGTATTACCATAAGGTGCAAAACTGTACTTAAACTCTAGCAAACAATAAGTTAGTAAATGATGAGAATTGATTCATATACATTCATACAGACATACAGACACCATACAGCATCATACATACATACAACAGACATATGTACACCTATTTTGTAAGTATGTGTGTGTATGTGCATGAAGCAAATGTAATTGAAAGAAGCTATTTATATAAGACAGTATGGAATGGAGGCATGCTACCAATTAAAGTCTATTTATGTATTTTTATTTGACAAGGGGGGGAAATGAATTGAAATTAGTTTGCTATATCTTATTTAAGCGTTGGGTACATAGTGGCCCCTTAAGCCCTGACCCCTTTTTTTCGCTCACTTTTAAATGCATTTTTTTTAAGTTCGTACGCAGCCTTCATCTTCGCCAGCTACTGGCGTCAGCTGTGAAGAAAATAGCCATAAACAAGTTGTTCCAACTTTTCTTGAATTAAATGGTAAACGTACTTCAAACCTAGATTGCTCAATCTTGAATCAAGAGCAAAGTGCATTGTTAAAAATTAAGAATGTTCGTTGTTGTATCAAGAGCTTATCAGTTTCAAGAGAAAGATCGTTCACTTTTGAATCAAGAACTACACAGATTCTAAAGTAAGGGCGCCCATATTCCAACAATTTAAAATCAGTTGGTTTTTCCTTTCATAGGAAATTAATTGTCAAACTAGGTAGCAAGTCTTATGCGGCTCGAGAAACACAACACCACAAAGCGGCAGCAATCTTTGCTAGTCAAATGTCTCTCCATGCCAGCAATGCCATAACTGCTTGGTTTTGGTGCCAGCCTTAAGGCTCGTTAAAAAGACGACCAATAAAATTGTGCAATATCGTAAATAATGTTAATACCTTCTTCATATTTGGAACGGGTTTTTTATTTTAGACTTTGGGCAATAATCATTTAGAACTGCGGTGGGCACTAAAATCAAACAGAAGAGCAGCATTAATTGCGCAGCAGAGTCTTGTGCCCTTATTGCTGTTTATGTTACTGAATAATAATAAAAATAATTTTTGGCTTGACGCAGCACAAAAGGGCCAAGTCCGAGCTCCTCTCAATAACTTGCCTTGTGAGCTTCTAATTAACGCCGAATCCGAACGGCAAAGTTTGAGAAGCTTTTTCATGGCTAGACTTCAAAACTGGCGACAACAGGGTGACCGGGTTTGTAAGTTGTTCGAAGAAAAATCTTTTTATTAGATGTCCCCTGAGGCGGGATCGAACCCACGACCTCTTGCACAGGCGACGCACACACTAGCCGCTGAGCCATACGCGGCCACACACTTATATGATACTAAAAGTGGTGTTAAAAATACTAAAAAGAGGTGTAAGGCAGTGTTGAAGATACTTAAAACGGGCATTAGGCAGCAGTCGAGGGTTTTTAGGATAAAAGCAATAATTGACGGTGTTTAAAATACGGAAAAGAGATTGTTGACAGTATTGATGTTTATATTTATTTATTTCGCCAAAGGATAACCTTAACTGGCTACAATAAAACTAAAAACTAACAGTAACAATTTAACTACAAGAAGAAGTCCCTAAGAAGTCGTTTAACAATAATATTGTCGATGCCAAAGTCAAACCGCATGCCAACTGGGAGACGATTGTACATCAACAGGGCTCTACATATCGGCTTATTATTGGCATAATTGGCCTTATGAGTTGCTACTCTGAAGGGGATCTTGTACAGTATTATAGGACAATTAATATTGCCGACTACAATGTCATTTAAAAAAATTAAAGTCGCAATTGTCCTTCTATCCTCAAGGGTGGAAAGATGCAATAGGCGACATCTACTCAGATATGGTGGAAAAGGCTCCGAAAAATGTAAATGGGCGAGTGCAAATTTAAGGAATCGTTTCTGCAGACGCTCAAGCCTGTTTATAAACGCAGTAGAAGGATTCCAGATAAACGAAGCATATTCAAGCCTAGAACGCACTAAGGCAGAATACAAACTTAGCCACGTATAGGGATCGTTAAATTGCTTGGAATTGCGCTTTACAAAGCCCAGCATTGAATAAGCTTTGGGGAGGATATAATTTAGATGCTCAGAAAACTGAAATTTGGGTTTTTACATTAAAATGCGGTGCTTACTGGAGGTGTAAGGCGGTGTTGAAGAAACAAAGTAGTGGTGGTAGAAGCTGTAAAAGCTTGTAAAAACATTTAAGGGGTGTTTTTTTCATTAAAATGCGGTGTTTACGATACTGAAAGTGGTAGATGGTAAACATACTTAAAACAAGCACTTTGTTGTTTATGTATTTAAAGGCGGCAGTCGAGGTTGTTTTTCGTGAAAACAATATAAGGCGGTGCTTGAAATACTAAAATGAGGTTGTAGACGGCTTTGAAGCTACCAAAGTTGGCCAGTGAGTGGTTTTCATGTTAATATGCGGTGTTTACGCTACTTAAAATGGTGCATAAAATACTAAAAAGAGGTGGCAGGCGGTGTTGACGATACTTAAAGCGGGAATGAGTCTGCAGTCTATTTTTTTTACATAAAAGCGATAAAAGGCGGTGTTTCAGATACTAAAACAAGGTTGTAGACGGTATTGAAGTTCCCTTAATCTGCCAGTGAGTGGTATTCACATTAAAATGCGGTGTTTACGATACCTGAAATGGTGCATTAGGCTGCAGTTGAGGGTTTTTACGATAAAAGCAATAAATGGCGATGCATAAGATACGAAAATTAGGTCGTAGACTGTTTTATAGTTGCCAAGATCTGTCAATGAGATGTTTTTAAATTAAAAAGCGGTGTTTACGATACTGAAAATACTTACGAGAGGTATTAGGCGGCGTTGAAGATACTAAGTAGTCGTAGTAGGAGCTGTTGAAGTTTGTAAAAACGGTCACAATAAAATGCGGTGTTTACGATACCTTAAATTTTGCTAAGAATACTACAAAGCGGTGTTAGGTGGTGTTAAAGATATTAAATACTGGTGGTAGGCGCTGTTGAAGTTGCTAAAAACGGTTAGTCGGTGGTTTTCACACTAAAATGCGGTGTTTACGATGTAGAAAGTGGTGCTAGAAATACTTAAAAGTGCTAGTAGGCGGTGTTTACCATGTTTAAAGTGGTAGCAATCGCATTAAGTTATATATAACCAGCACGTTTAGCATTGAAAAATGAGTTTAATGACTATAGCTCTCCATTCCATGCTGTGTTTTTGATTTTTGAGTTCCTTTTCTCTCTCTGTTCTCTTGACCCACACGGTATGTATGTATATTCGTAAGTGTAACGCATTTTGTGTATGTGTATGCTTGACTGTATGTGTATGTGTAAGCCATTGGTGTATGTTTGTTAAATCGGTGTAGTCTCTCTCTCTCTCTCTGAGTATTGAGTCTTTTGTTTTTCTTTCGTTTTTCTTTCATTTTGGTAAACCGCAAACCGAACGATCGCTGGAACCGCGAAGCAACCACACACTTAACCAACCATAACCATATATCTACTCAAAAAATATCAAAGTACATATCATCTTATGCATATCCTCTATACAACTTACATAAACATATATATATCCATCTATCTATATCTATATCTATTATCTAAATGAACCAAATAACTATAAATACAAATAACAAAAAAAAAAATATACAAAAAACCAAAAAGTAGTTGTCGTTGTTGATGTTGTTGAAAATGTGCAATTTTAATTGATTGAAAAATGCAAAACCAAATTGTGAGAAAAATGTGAACCAAGTTTTTGTTAACCAAACTGGAGCTGAAAAGTAAAATAATCAATGCAAAGTTCTACACTGATAAACGAATAAATGTATACGCATTCTTTTTGAAAAGAAAAACGCTTTTTGAGAGCAGAAAGATACAAAAAAAAAACCCCCCCTCCAATCCATCCTTTCTCTTTCTATCTCTCTCTCTCTCTCTCTTCTGTCTATCTCCAAAGCTAATTTCAATGTTTTTGTGTGTGTGCGTGCGTTTGTATTAAATTTGGTTTTGAAACAAAAAAAAAGTAAAAAAAAAAACACGTTTTAAATGAAATAAACTACAAAAACTGTACGGACAGGCAGCATATATGTTGGCAATCGAGCAAAAGTTTTTCTTTAGTACCTATCAGCAGCTGAAACTATATTAAACAAAATATTTTTTAAGTTCTCAGTTCAGATTTTCACATTTTGTTTTTTGTTTTCAGTTGAAATTTCGATAAACAAAAAGCAAAAAAAAATGAATATAAAAAAAGAAAACCAATCCAAAAAAAGTGTTAAACTACAAACTGTATGCCCAACAAAACAAGCAAAACAAATGCAAACCTTAAAAACAAAAACAAACTATATACTACTACCTACTATACATATCTAAACTAATCAAATATATATATATACCTACTATATATACACCCCACCCCCAAAAGCAAGAAACCAAAACTCAATTGCCTTTTTATTTACCCACACACACACACACACACACACACACATATATCTATATATGTATAACTATTGTAACTACTATATACCACGTACGTACATATCTAACTGTATACTTTGAAAGAGCTGTGAGTTTTTTTTGTTTTTCCTTAGTTTTGCATTTTGCAGCAGCTTTGGCAAACGGCCCCAAAAAGCATGCTACATCTGGCTGCTAGCGTAGACCTCGCCCCCCACCCACCCACCTCTCTCTCTCTCTCTCTCTCTCTGCCTCTCTCTCACACACACACACACGAGTTTTTTGTAGTCTTAGCCTTAATCACATTTAATTTGTTTATCTAAGAAAATCCATAAAATTTTATTTGCCATTTGCTTAGTTAGACGAAATGCAATTTTGTTTGAATGCCAAAATGAATATATTTCCACTCTCCTGCCCTGCCCCAAGCCCCCGAGCCCCCCTTGGTATACTCACCCACACACACACACACACACACATATGTGCCCCCGGATATGTAAATAAATGTTTATGCCAGGCGTGTGTCTTTAAGTATGTAAATAAGTAAGAAAAAATTTAAACTAATCCAAGTATAAATTGTAACTGTAATATTGCATAAAAAGCAAGTCCTGCCTGTCTCTCTCTCTCTCTCTCTCTCTCTAACTATCTAACTCTCCAACACCTATACACACACCCCACTCACCTAACACTTAAGCTTCTCCCCCCCTTTTAAGATCAAGAAACAAACAGAGGGACACATAATCTAATCAGTAACTAGAAACTTTACCCAAGTTTTTAATTTTTTACAAAAATATAGAAAACAGGCGAAATTCAAGTCAATTCTTTTATTAAGGTTGGAACACTATAAGTGAGTTGCTACTGCTTCATTTTACTAACATAACTTCTAAGTCACATTTAGTGGTATATTTGCTTCGTCTATTTGAAACCTTAAATAAGAAAGTATTACTAAATTAATCCTGTTAATAAAAAAATATCACGTTAAATGCCCTTAAAAGTATGCAAACTTAATTTCTTTTAATAATAAAATTCACTCAAGTTGTCGGAGCAGTTGAAGATATTGAAAATAAATTAGATTTAACCCAGCAAAAATTTTTATCGCGATTCTTCTAGTAGGTATCGCTTAACTCCAGCAATGTCCAAAGAATCTCTTCTGAGCGATAAGGAAGCGGTTCTTCCTAGGGATAAAAAAACGTCTCTCCTGAGGGACAGAAAGAAGTTAAAACCCCAGTTTTCCTGGAGATAAGAATACATTTCTTCAAATCAACGAGTAATATAAATATATATTCTGAACTGTATACCTACTCTGGGACTTGACTCGGGCGGGGCCTTTAGACCAGGGGCCGGCAAAAAACAAAATGTGATTTTGTATTGGTGTGTGAGAGAGCAGCGCAAAAAAAAAACTGATTCAATTTGCTCTCAATTTCGGTACCAACGATTGCGACAAGACGCAGTTAACAAAATCACGATTACGCAGCGCAGCGAGCTTTTACTGTACTTGTGCGACTGCTTTTGAGATTCTTCCTGTGCCCAGTACATAGCAACGTGCCGGCCTCTGCTTTAGACTTTACTAAACTGGGAATGACGTCTCAACCAGTTGCGCCATCGCGCATGCTGTTTGTTACACGTCAAAAAGCTACTTATATTGAATTAAATCTACCTTCTGCCTAAAAGTATTCAACAATATATTTCTTGCATATGGCAAAGATTAGACCACTTGTAATTCTTTAGATGTAATTCCGTGTAATCTCAATATAAAGCGATGTATCGCCAATTCAATGAGAGGATGATAAAAAAAAATCCGAGACCAAGTGATGAGAAAGAATCCAATTTTTGACGTCATGGTGAATTTTGGGGGATACATCGCAAAATTACGGAATAGTGAACAAAAACGGGTACCACGTATTGCTAATGTATTTCTTGTGTGATAAAAGTGCGATACCTAATGTATTTTGTTCACCAAACTAGTTTCAAACTTTCGCCAAACTCTCTTGTTGAACAGAGAGAAAAAAGAAACACGACAAAAAACTTGCAGGGATAAAAGAAATCTTTTATTGGGTTTCATAATGCGCATTGTTTGTTAGACTTGACTGCAGATATATCGGAACAAAAATTCTAGTATGAAAAAAGACCACGCTATGGCAGTCTCTACGATTTTTAAGAGAAGTCTATGCTCGTATGGTGGGAGATCTAATTAAGGCTGGTCTTGATATATCTAACCCCCAATTGAATACATTTTGTTCTTCTAACTAGAGACACAAACTTCCTAGTTTTATCTCCACCAAGAGATATATGATCATTAAAGCTGACTTTACGTCTACTAAACAATTGCCCAAAGGAAGTCTCGTGTCATTTAGTGCAAGTATAGATTAAAAAGCAGCCGGTTTCCATTTAAAGTTATTTTATTCGTTCTATTAGCCTTCATTAGGAGCCAAATCCAAAAAACTGAAGTGGACGCCTGTTTCTTTTGAAATAGTGGTCTTGGGATAACTGAAGGACATGGAATTAGTTTGGCACAAATATTTGTAGAACTAGGGAAAACTAATCGTCAAAGAAATCTCATTCTAGCTCTCTCACATCAGCTAACACCAGAGACGTTTCGAAGAAATATTAGAAAGCTTCTTAGACAAATTTAATGTTTGAGCCCGTTTAACTTAATCTTATCTTTGACAAGGGAACAAACTTTTCATTCTTGCTGAAAGTAATAACTGGTACAGACCTGATATTAAGATCCTAAAAAAAATATTTTATTAGAGTCTAATATTTCAAATGTCTCTATCCCGAGCAGATCTTTAGAAGCTTTTTCTTTATGTGGGCTTAGAAATAGAAGCCATTCCCACCAAAACCGTCAACTTCACAACTTCTCTCAATCTCTTAAGTTTTGTGCAATTAGCTGTTGAAGATGAACGGTTGTGTGAAAGCTTTTAAGAGACACTTTTTTTATGAATTGTTTAGAGCGCACTCGGCGAGATCAAACCCAGACCTTTTCTGTGTTTTTACTGTGGTTTTACATTTCGTGTTTTCTGTACAGGGAAGCTTCAAGTTGAATGGCATAAAACTTAAATAGCATGTTAGATAAGCGGATAATTCTACCCAAGCTAAGTTATCAGATATTTTATAAAGGCGACAGTAACTTTAGAAAGAATATATCAAAATAGTCAAAGACGAGGATTGATTATAATTCAATGTAAATGTAAAATGGCTTGACACAGCCCCGTAAAGGGCCAAAGCCGAGCTCCTCGCAATCTTTTGGCTTGTATGCTTCTCATTTTCGCACAAGAGAAGGGGACCTACAGTTTAACGTCGAATCCGAACGGCAGTTTGGGTAGCTTCTTCATGGCTAATTACTCCAAAGCTGGCCCCAATTATAATTCAATAATCATCAGAAAATCAACAAAGATTTCCTAGTTACAGCAGCAGTGGCTGCCACCCGGCTAAGCCTCGTCAGTACGCTTCAAATGCTCTCACACCATCAAGCCATTTGCAAATTCCGATTTATACAACAACCCGGAGATTAAAAACTTGAGAATTGCAAAAATGCAAAATTCCTTCTTGATATTAAGCTTCATTTTTTGGATAGCCGAAAGGTATATGCAATAGCGTTGAAGGTTGTCCAATGTATCTTTGTTGATGTGGCCACTGTTTTTATTAATTACTGAAAACTTCGTTTCAGAGTATGCTTAAAATGTGCCAAGATTTCTTGTGTGCACTTATTTAAAGAGTATCCTCCGTGTTAATAAATACAAAACAAGGTATTTATTGTTCGTTTAATAGGGAAAGCGTTAATGGTTTTATAACGCTATTCACTCACGGCGAGCCATTCCGTTTTTGTATCTGAATATGGGTTTTTATAATTTTTGAAGATTCATTTCGTTTCAATGTCTTTGATAGTCATTATCAAATGTAGCCAAAGAGATCACGGGCACGTGTCTTGAGCTAAAATGTGAGATGAATGAAATGCTAACTAAATAAATTCAGGTCACACAAATAAGACAGCTGGTCCAATCAAAATTCGATCCAAATCGCTTCCGAATTGGCACATGTTTGAGTACAAAGCGTTTTCCAGCAGCCAAGAGAATATATATAATCAACTTTCAGATCAACTTTCAGAAATATATTATAGGCGGAATTACCAGGGACAATTGGTCACTTATGAGCTTTAAAAAACTTTACTATATTTAAGGTTCGAACAAAATTGACATTTAGAATATAAATTATAGGTAGAAAAGCAGTTAAAAAAACTGATCGTAAAATGAGTAATCACTTATCGGAGACTAAGTAGCTCTGCTGAACGTGACCATTCATAATTGGGACAACTTTTAAGAGTCGTCATTAAAAATTACCAAAAAAAAACAGAAAATAAATTTGAATTTGATACGAAAAGTATACAATGTTCTAAGAAATATCTGCGAGTGCTTTCAGCAAAGACTTTTAATCATTGCTCAGTGATCAGTTTAAAGAAACTACAGTATCAACTTTGCATACGTTTAGGGGTCTTAAAAAATTGACTTTAGAACATAAAATATAAGTGCAAAATCAGGCTAAATAACTTGTTTAAAAGTATATAAACTCATTGATCATTGATGCCCAATGGTTATGACCTATAAAGTATACTTGAAAGATACTTGAACGCTTCTCTAAACTCATTGTAAAAATGTATCATTGATCGGAGCGCCACCTGCTCTGCTGAATGCAACCCTTTTTTAGTCCGTAAATCAGTGTAATCATTTAGGTAGTAAAAACAATCAAAATTTGTGGCCACATAAATCCACTGGTTCCACTCTGTTTATTTCTTGGTCTAAAACACTCCAAAGGTTTGCCCAAACAACTATTAAACAAGCAAAAAAAAAAAAAACCAATACACCGAAATATTTTTTTTGTGTAAATATTTTTGATTATTTTGTAAAACGTCCATTCGTTTGATTTGATTTCCTCTCGTTTGTGTTATCCTTGATTTCACTTAAAGTCAACTGTTTGCCTTTTGTTTATGGCCACAAGCACTTGGCACTTGGCTTCAATTTATTATTGACTTCACTGCAAGAGTTCTTTAGACGCATCCTAATGAAGCGTAAGTGGCAAGCGGCAGGGCCCATAACAATAACAGCAACAGCAGAGACAGAAGAAGTCGTCGTCGTAGTCGTAGTCGTAGCAAAGCTTATTTTTATTGCCACGAAATATATTGCCAATGTTGTTCTAATAGCAGAAACGAGCACACAGCCATTGCCGCTCCTCGTCGTAGTTCTGTGCGGGCGGGGGAAAAACGAGGGGCATAAAATTCATTGTTATGGTTACTTGGGCATAAGTCAGTCACTCGCACAGCTATCGTCTTCAGTCATTTTGTTAATCAGCTCTGTAAGCCAGTCCAATGCACATGATACTTATTACAGCAACTCACAGCAACAACAACAGGGCTGAAATTCATTAGGACCCCAGAGAGAAGAAGTACACAAGTGCCAGAGGGTGTAATGGGTGTGTAGGAAATGAATAGCTTAGAAGAGTAGAGCAAAAAAAAAAAGTAGGTGCGTAAGTTCAATATCGAACTAAGAGCTGCGATTTGAAAGGCGAAAAAATTATTTGAATTTTAATTGCCTACTTTGTGGGGAGCGTTTTTTAGAAGCTCCCAGGATCGTCTTAGAGAAGCAAAGCCCTGTATTTCGATCTGTTCTCAAATGTTAGCGAAATAAATGTAAGTATATGACACAGCTTGAGGCAGCTTTTAGTTCGACTTTTAATGAATAAAGGGCAGGGATGGGAGAGCGCAAAGGGCCTCTAAGTGCCCATTCCTGGTCATATCGTATTTAGAAGAAAATCAGATAAACAGACACGTATTGTAAACGATATACTGCCTAGCGACGTTTTGGTTATCTGGTCGATAATGTATACAAATCGATCTGTCCTATTTGCTATTCCTCTACTCTGTTAATAACTGTAGAACAAAGTTCAGAAATAATTTTAGATACTTCAATCCAAAGTTTATGACATATTGAAAATACTTTTCATAGACTACAAAGCTTAAATAGTGTTAAGGAAACAAAGTTTGAATCTGTCAAAATCGCTTTTAGAGGACGATAAAGTAGTAGCGAATTTCGTGATGTTTGAGCTAAAAACTACGTCCAAAAACCCCCCCAGAACCTTTAAAATTTAAAAACGTATTCATGTTTAATTTTGGTTTAAACCAGCGAAACGGAGTTGTTTCGTTTATTCTTGGTCTTAAAACTTAACTAAGAAAATTAGAAATCCTGTGAATCCTGTCGTTTATTTTGCCCACAAAATTTAACTTCATTGGTCTAAAAACAATACGACGATACGATGATCAAAAGAAGTGCCAGTGTGACCATACTGTAAATAAAATACCATGTTGATACATGCTATTTGATATTTTTATCATCTGTGTATGGTCACACTTGCACTTGAGTGATGCTAAATAAATAAATGGAATTATAGTTTTTTTAGGAGGACAACTTTTCTTTAAAACATAATGAAAATCCTATTTTCCATAAAAAGTTACTTAAAGGAAATTATCGCAGACGTTACAAAATATGATTCCACTTGAAAAGGTGGTGTTAGGTAGATAACTAGAAGTCCCTGTTTCACACGCCTGGATACATATGGAGCCAGAGCAGCCCAAGATTAATTGGTGATAGGTAAAATGATGCTCAAGAAAGAGAGATAACATAATTACATAAGATATACATAAGAAATAAATGAGGTTCATATGTTGAACAAGGACAAGAAGGATTATAAATATAAATGTAAAGACAGTTGTCTCATGTCCTAATATATAAGTTGGACTATAAAAGCAGCGACTACAATGAATAAAGATCAGTTCCTAACAAGTACGCGATTGTGTTCTTTCTTAGGGTTTCGGCAATTGTGCGAACGTTTCGATAGATTGTTGAGCTGTACTATCTGCTCTTCAGTTTAAAGAATAAGTTGCACATATAGTAAAGCTTGAATATCCGTAAAGCCTTTTTTGAATTTGGTAACTGGCAATTTGCAAGGACGCATATCCGCTGCTAATTCCAAAGAAAAGTGCAGGCTTGCATCTGAGTCGATAGGCCGCGCTCAAACGCTCTGCAGAGTGACACTAGCTTTCTGATTTCGTACTTTTGCTGGACCGTCCCCCATAAATTGGGCAGTTGGTAGACTGTATTCACACTTATATCACACTGCGTATCACTTTTAGTGATAACATTGGGGTCCTAATGGTAATTAAGATATGACTTATTAAGACTAGTGACTTTTTTATTTGACAACCCGACCCAAGTAGCACAGATTTCATTTTTGGAATTTCGATGTAGCTAACGGGGGCGTATGTGTAATTTTTAGAGCAAACTGTGTTTTTATACCCTTGGAAGGAAGCATCTCCGACCACATAAAGTATATATATTCTTGATCAGCATGACGAGCTGAGTTGATTTAGCCTTGTCCGTCTGTCTGTTTCTATGCTATCTCCTTCGTTAGTTTTAAAGCTATCCTCACCAAACTTTGCACGAAGTCTTTTGGTATAAATACTCTGCAGATTTGTCGGAACCGGCCGGATCGGATGACTATAGCATATAGCTGTCATAGGAACGATCGGTCGAAAAACTAGTTTTAGTGAGAAAAACTTTTTTGTTTTTAATGGAAACGCCTCCAAAGTACGTATTTCTTAGTTTACTATCCTCTTCCATGATTTCACTAAGTTTGGTCGAAATCGGATGACTATAGCATATAGCTGCCATAGGAACGATCGGTCGAAAAACTAGTTCTAGTGAGAAAAACTTTTTTGTTTTTAATGAAAACGTCCTTATCATTGGCATACACTTATTTTATATACTTTTACACAATTCTACAAAGTTTGGTCAAAATCGGATGACTATAGCATATAGCTGCCATAGGAACGATCGGTCGAAAAACAAGTTCTAGTGAGAAAAACTTTTTTGTTTTAAATGGGATCGCCTCCAAATTTCGTAATTAACAGTGTATTATGCTTTTCCATGATTTCACCAAGTTTGGTCGAAATCAGACATCTATATTGTATAGATCCCATAGAAAAGTAAGGTCCAAAAAGTAGTCTTAGTTAGAAAAACTTTTTTGTTTTCAATGGAAGCTGCAAGGGTATACAAAACTTCGGCCGAGCCGCAGTTAACTTTCCCCTATCCCTTCCTAAATTTCAATTTTGGCTTTAAAAAGTACACCCCAATGCACATATATCAATTTTACTAAGTTAACGCTAAAAGTGGCTCATAGTCATATCGCAGGAAGTATAAAACTATTTCACAAGCGGCTCAAATTGTAATCACAGTGGGCCCTAAAATACCAAAAGCTTAATACTAATTCTATTTCAAACTATAACTTAATAAACGTAAACCACTGAGGCTAGTTTTTTTGGGGGGGTTATTAAAAAAGTAGTGTCTTAGGGAAAGATTTTAGGCTCTTTGAAAACAAACTTAATAAATTTGGGTTACGAGGTGACTAAGAAATATTATCCCAGTTGAAAAGTTCATATTATATGGGGACATGTCCAAAGTCGTAGTTCTTAAACTAATTTTTGCCTATTTTCTGTATGTTGCTTATTGGCTTTTCACTTTCACTTTGCTTTGCTCGTGTGTTTTTCCAAATGTTTTTTCTTTCTTCTTCCTTTTGAATGTAGTAAAACTTTTTGTTTTTGTTTCACGGCCACTTAAAGATCATCGCTCTCTCTCTCTCTCTCTCTCTCTGTCTCTCGCTCTATATCTCTGTGTCTGTCTCTCTTTTTTCTTATATATGTATAGAGTGTGCCCCACCCCACAGCTGCCACGCCCCCCCTGAAAGTGCTTACAAAAAAAAGACATACAACCAGAGACAACAAAATACAGCAACAACAAAATCCCCAAAAAAAGAGAAAAAAAAACCAAAATAAACGCCTCACATAAATCTGATAAATTAATTCAAACAAAACTTTATATAGAGACAATCTGGACTCACCCCCTCACCTTTCACCTTCCCCGCAAAAAAGCTAAAAAAAAAAAGAATCGAAAACCAAAACAAATACTTAAACTTAAACAGCAACAACAAAATTGTGCAAATTGTGTTGAAACTAAAGCCACCAAAATCCACACCAAAAACAAAAACAACAAACGAACCAAACTTGAAAGTTAACCAAATGCAAATACAAGAAATACAACAACAAAGCCAGCACAGGACACCCCACCACCAACAACAACAACAATAACACCACCAACAACTAGTCACGTGTCACGATCACGATCACGAGTCACGAGTCACATTAGCTTTTGAGAGCCTCACACGCCAAGTCACCAGTTACAGTTATGATTTCTGTTGCGCCCCCCTCGCCCCCTGTTTAGTTTTTATTTCTCACACGATACGCCACCGCTCTCTCACTCTCACTCACTCTCACCCACCTGGAATGGCTCACGCTCGACGGCTGCTACGTAAAACGTAAAACAAACTCAACTCCGAGCTTAACGCTCCCCTCTCTCTCTCTCTCTGTCTCTCACTAAATTATCACTCACTACTCACTCAAATCACTCGAATCACAGTAACTTGTCTTTTATCACGCAAATCTCACAAATCTCACGCCAATCACCGAACTCTCTCACCCACCAAAAGAACTACTCGTATATAAACCAAAAGAAGAAAAGCTAAGCCAAAGATAAACCAAAGAACCTTATAAACCAACTAAAGCAAAGATAAACCTCACACTTACCATATATCTACTTATACTATATATATATATATATACTTTTACTATATACTACCTATGCCTAGAAGTATTCTCTTAAAAGCAGTTAACAATAAGTCCTAAAACTAAAGCTAAACCACAAAACTCGTGTCAACGCCCGTAAAATACACTGAAATCCACGAAACAGAACTATAAACTTTAGCGCTCTCTCTCACACACTCTTTCAACATCTATCTATCTACCTCGCTCTCTCTATCTATCTGTCTTTTATGTAATCTGTATATAAAACATACTTAAAATTTCAAAATTCCAAAAAAAAGCTAAAAACTCTGAAATGTAGTTTACCTTACCAGAGACTTAAAAAAAAAACTAAACCTAAAAATAAAACCAATAATCATGTGAACAAGTTAAGCTATGAGTCCCCTTAAGGTCGGGATGTGTGTTGATTTTACTATACTCTGAAAGAGAATCGTTTTGATAATGAACCCACAAATATGAATGCGAATTTTCTTTTAAGGAAGAACTATTCTTCTCTTTTAAAAATGAGAATTTGTTGAGCTAAATCGATTACCATTTTAACTCTGAACCTTAAAAATAATGTTTATGCTTGAATTTTAGATTTTAGCTTCCAAAAGTCACAAAAAACGCTCAACATTTTTAGGTTGTCTGCAAAAAAAAAACAGATTTGTTTATCGAAGAAAGACTTAAATCAGTTTCAGTTCTGTTTTTCGATATTTTTCCACGTGTCTTTGGCCCATCACTTCGTTTAGAGTTGAGTTCATTTGTTCTCGATCTCAATTCTAGCAGAAACTCTTATCTATCTAAAATCAAAATCGTATCAGATCTTTTATCAGCAGTTGGGTTCAACGATCTATCTTCCTGTTGCCTAATGCTTTTTTCTGACCTTCACTATTTGACATTATTCTAGGTTCCTTGCTGGAAACCAGGGACTAGGGAACCATATCGGGGGCTAGAAGCTACATTAGGTACTAGAGAACCTGACTTTTGGGCTCCTCGGTGAAGTCCAGAAAGTCTAAGTAGGGATTTTTGGAAGAGACCGGAGGTATAAGAAAGGTTTCTAGATTCTACCCTGAGAAACTCGATGGATACCTGAGATTGGTGTTTGAAGTAGGCGTACACAGATGACTTGAGATTGAAGTTAGTATGTGATTTGAATGTCCAAGCGGAAGTGCGGAAAGGAACCTAGAGGAAACATGTCTTAAGGGGGTCTTCTCATTTCAAAACCCGTTTTTTGGACCCTTTTTAAAAAATTCTTATTTGAAAACGCAAAGAATAATTGAAAACTTTTTTATTTATTGTATTACAAAAGGTTCAAAGTAAATAAAAACATTTTTTTTGCCTCGATACAGGGGTGGTCTGTTCAAAAAGTAATGAGACTTCAAAGTTGGTGGTGAAAAAAAGGTGTCGTCACGGCGGCCACGATTCCCGATAGGGGTTATAATCAGTATAGATGTAATTCTCGGCTGAACCTCAAACTTAATTTTGTGATTTTTTTGACAAAATGGCGGCCATTCAAAAAAAAAATTTCAATTTCGGTTTTTTTTGTTATTTTTTGGAAAAAAAAAAAAAAAAATTTTTTAAAATTATGGTCGAGGTTCAGCCGAGAATGGTGACAATTCTGCGTCGATTCCACTTTGTTTCATGAAAATCGGTTCAGTTGAACTGGAGATATCATGGCCGCCAGTTCGAAAAACGTGGTTTCGAGATAAACGCGTTTAAAGTTTGAAGTAATTTTTGGAAAAAAAAAAAAAAGTCAAAAATGTTTAAATGCAGTTTTAAAGAGCTGACAATTCTCCGTCGAATTCACTTTGTTTCATCAAAATCGGTCCGGTAGAACCGGAGAAAACTTAACGCATAGGTCAAAATACGAGGGTTTAAAAAAAAGTTGCTCAATGAGAAGACCCCCTTAAGTTTGCAGTTGCTTGGGAATTTAGGTCACATTGGGTCACTAAAAGGACTATATCTCCTAAACTAATTCGAGTTTTCGAAAATCCTTTTGGGGGGATATTTTTGAATATCCAAGCTATAAATAAATGCAAAAAAAAAAGTAGAAAAAAAAGTTTCTCAATGAGAAGACCCCCTTAAATATTCGAATGAAAACTATTTCCTCTTTTCGCTTACAGCAACAAACTAAAAGAGAGCAAACTAAAAAGCCACAGTGTGCGCTCTCTCGCTCTTTCTTATGCGCTCAGTGGTGGAGTTTTTGTGCCGCTTGTGCTCTACTCAAGGCAATGCCGTTTCATTACAACAAGCACTCGTAGCGACTCGTTGATAAAGCTACTAAAGTGTACGTAAAATAAAAAGAAAAATCGAAAACATATTTGTAAACTCAACAGAGTCTATGAAATCACTTCCCGACCTTAAGTAAAAACCGAGAATCTAAAACTAAAAAGCCTTAGAACCTGCTTTGCAGAGCTATCTCTCTCTATCTCTCTCTCTCTTTACGTACATATGTATGTATAAGTATCCGTCTCGCTCTCTCTCTCTCTCTCTCTATGTCTGTTTGCCTCAACTTCAACTTGTTAATTGTGTTTAATTTCTACTACAAATATACTTTTTAGACAAAATTTGACCATATTTTTTCCATCATCTTCGCCACATTTCAATTCAAATTCAATTCCAAGTTCACATCTAGTTTTCTAAAAAGTCACGTATAATACTTTGAATCTCTCTCTCTCTCTCTCTCTATATATATTCTACTTATATATTTGTATTTGTACTCACTGTCTCGCTCTCACTCACCACAACTCACCACAGTTCACCATGATTAGCGAACTTACTCACCTCTTGCAGCACCACGCTCAGCTCAGTTCACCCCCAGATGGAAAATGCTGTTTTGTAACACGCCACGATCACTCTGAACCACTCTCACTGAACCACCCACGCTCTCACTGAACCACCCACGCTCACTAAACCACTCAATAAATGCATTTTAGGTGCATAAATGCGAAACTGCAATTCGAGTCATTATCGAAATTTCATAGGTTTCCTTATTTGTTTGTTTATTTGTAACTCCTTATTCACAATTGCAAGTGAATAAAATATCGATTAAGTGGTCATCGTTACGAAACTCTCGATTCATACTCAATTCTCTCTCTCTCTCTCTCTCAAACTCTCTCACTTCAGTGACCGACACAAAATTTGCATTCCCATTTTATGTTTTGGTTTCCACACACATTTCGACACAAGTTTTTCAAAATTGTTTGCCGAGGGGATCGAGAATCCCAACTCTCTGATATAGAACCAATTGCTGTGACACCTTACTATACTTACTTTTATATGATAAATCACCCAAAAAGAAAGAAACAAGAAAAAGCAAAACTATCCGATTAAGTTTTAAGTCAGTTAACTTGTAAGGAACAGGAAATTGTTGGAACCAAAAACGAACTATACCTAAACCTATATCTATATATATATTTAAACATATAAAGCACCAGAGACCAGACCATAGCAATTGTATACTTTTTGTGTTCCCATTTTGCCAACTCAATTCCCTCCCCAACTGCCAATTCGCTTAATAATAATGTTCTCTCTTCTCTACACAAACACACCCCAACCCCAATGTGCCCATCTCCGATATCGCGGGCGAATATATAAATATATAAATGTGCAGGTGTCTCATGTCAAAATCGATTCACCTGTATTTCGCCTGCACACCAACGCAACGGTTATATTACTGATCACATTCTCGATTGCTGTGACGACGCGGCAGTACGTAGGAAATCCCATAGACTGTGTACACACCAGGTGGGTAGTGCCCGACCTTAGATCGGTATATATACTAATGCTCCATCCCTTGCAGAGACATTCCCGAAGATGTACTCAATACATACTGTTGGATACACTCCACATATACGGTGGTCGATGCGTTTATGAAAAAACAAGGTTCCGAGGTGCCTTTTCCCGGAGTTCATAATTCACAGGGGCGTGGCCCTCTAACAATAAAGCACACAAAATATTATCAATGGGTAGCGTTTACACTATTTTTTCAGGTAAGTTTTGCTATATATTTAGTTAACAAATGTAACGGTTCGAAAGCTTTGCGCAGTTGAAGCTTTAAAGGAGCAAAGCTTTGGGGGTTTTTAAATTTGCTCTAAGCTTTTTTACAACTTGGGTGAACTTTGCACCCTCTATGCGAAAAGCTTACATGAAAGCGTCTACAGTGTCTGGGATTCAGCTTTTTGTTTGTGGGGGTGTAAAGCTTTTAAATTAAGCTCTAATATATTTGAACTTCTTACTATGTGGGCACAGCTTTAGTAGTGTGCGTAAAGCAACAAATTTTATTCAGCAACTGAACTTGAAAATATATTTCTCTTCTATAACTCCCAACCTAAAGATCTAAGATTTTACTCACGCGCAACAGGCTGTATAACAAAATTTTGGGAATTGGGAAACTGTTTTATGGGGAATAAGCAGAACTTGGAAATAAAAGGTGGCCGTTTTTCGTTGTCCAAAAATAACAGACTCTTTGAGCAAAGAGTCACAGATGAACCGTTCACTTCGTCTCTTAAATAAATCGGTCTGTGCTCAATGATCATCCAAATGTTTTGTTTCTCTTTTGCTCTGCTCATTCGCTGACCGTTTTGTCGAGAGCGAAGAAAATAAAAGTGTTTTGCATTTGTATGTGTGTTATGTGCGAGTGAGGCGGGTGTTTGGACTTTCAAGCAATCAGAGTTCGGAGGTCTGAAAAGAGCCGAGCTTGTATTGTCAACCAATTAGTTTTGTGCTGTCTGCTCAGCAAAATGACAGGTACAATTTAAACAGACTTACACTCTCTCTGAACAAAACACTTACTTTTGCTTCTCTCGTGTTTTTAATTTCATATTTCTCCATGAGAGAAACTCACAAAGCTGACTTATGTTTACAAGTAGCAACTGATCAAGTCGAGCCAATCGAGTTTAAAGTGTCTTTTTCTTGTTTTCGTTGCGATAGAACATCACTAGCTCGCATTCACACTTGCAGTTTACTGAGGCACAGGCACAAAATTAACTTTTTTTTGCAGACTCTGCCCAGCAAAACAAAACTCTCGTTGGTTGAGCAAAGATTGCGCTGAGAAACGTCAAAGGCGAAATGACATTTCGTTTTCCTTTTTTGTGATGTTCTTGGGTAACTGCGTTTTTTCTGGCCGTCTGTAAAAAGGGACCACTTTCTGCGAGGTCTGGTTCTACTAAATGGATAAATTGTTATCTTATCTTAGAGAAAAATCCACTCCAAAGGTGGATAGGGACCAAAAGTTATTTTAAGACTATCTAAATAAAACTTGGCTTGTAAGCTCTAAGAAAAATAATTTGATAATTTTGGGAGAATCTTCACCAAGGTCGCAACAGAGAAGGGAGAGGAGAAGATTCGAAATGAGCTCAGTACCCGCTGATCGAGACGTCATTTATAGGATATACTCTTGTTCCACTGTCACATTGTAGAGGTCATTCACTGGATGATCTAAAAGACCTCATTCTTTCCGTGTATTTCCCCATAAGAGATAAAAGTCAATTCGGCAGATCATCCATGACGGATGATCAAGTCATAGGCTAAATGATCTAACCTTTTTCCAATTTTCTATCGATGTGGTATCGAGTTCAAAAGTGGCACCAATAGGACTGCTGCTGTGTCACCTGCTTTGCCTTGGTTGCAGAGGGACTTAGCTGAGAGGGAAAAAATTGAATATTGAATTCTGACAAGTCGATGTGCCCTGAAAAATTAGTTGGGTCCTAGGGGACGGTACGAGATACACTTAATGTGTCGTCCTAACTACATCTGCATTTAGCATTTTCTCATTTTCGGCCAAATGTATGTACAAAAATGTTTTTGCCCATACAATTGTATATGGGCACTTCAGGTGGCAGAAAATTGCATTTTGAAAAATGTATTCGCATTACTCGGTAGTTATTCGATTTTTCGATAGTTTCTATTCGATTTAAAGATTCGGTTTGAAGAGGCCGCAAGCCATCAGTCGAACCTTTGGCCAGAGCACACCAATGGTTTGGCCCCTGCAATAGTTCTAGCATTAACAGAGAAGAAATGGACATGGTTGAACTTAAAGCCCCTGCCAATATTCTTCTTTTTCTTCTTATTTGGCCCGATGTTTCTATCACAACCGTTTGACGGTCTCGACCGCTGCTATTAATGCCCGCCACTTGCATTTGTCTTGTGCGAGCTGGCACCAGTTGGTCAGTTCAAGCGCCTCAATGTCTTTCAGCACCTGTTTTTCCCAACTAAGTTTCGGTCGTCCTACACTTCATCCATTCCCTAATTCGTTCGCCTTCCGCCTGTACATTTTTGTTACTGGAGCTTCTTCTTTATCCATACGAGTAACATGTCCAAGCCTGCGCAGCCGCTGTTGTTTTATGCGCTTGACTAGATCAGTGTCCCCATAGAACTCATACAGTTCGTGGTTCATACGGGTGCGGAACTCATCAACTAACTTTTACAGGTCCATAAATCCTCCGAAGGACTTTTCTCTCGAACACGCCCATCGCCTCCTCATCCACTGTTGTTAATGTCCATGCTTCTGCGCCGTATTGCAGGACTGGGATAATAAGCGACTTGTAAAGCGCAATAATTGCAAAAGCGTAAACCACTTCTCATCAAAATAAAACACACCTGATTGAGCAGTGGTACACAGAGTATATTAAGTTTGTGCAAAAGTATGCAACAGGCAAAAGGAAGCATCTCCGACCATAAAAAATATATGTATTCTTGATTAGCATAAACAGCCGAGTCGATGCAGGCAGATCAAGTTTATTTTCAGTTTTTGCCACGCCCCCTCCCGCCCCAGCAAATTGGAAAAACGTCATATCTCCCACAGTTTTATAGATAGAATAACATACTCTGCAACTCACAGGTACAGAGTATATTATAGTCGGGCTTGACCAACATTCTTTCTTGTTTTTGTTAGTTCTGGTCACACTAGGCATACGTTCCACGTTGACGCAATATGTGATGGCGTAAGTTAAATTACTTACGTCGTCATTCCATCAGGGCCTTAAACAAAGAACAGATGGTTTCAAAATGCAAATGCTAAAGCAGATCAATGATGACTGCAAGGTGCATTTTCAGTGATGAAGATTACTTTTATTTTAAAATAGAGCTTCATAGAGGAAGACATAATAATATGTAGTTGGGATCAAATATGATTTCCCACGACATAATTTATTGGGCGAAAACCGCGGTTATCATGAATCCAAACCTTTTCTCTAGATTTGCAACTAAGACTTCAAGATTTCTTTGGCACCTCTGATAATTGTGGTTTAGGAAGCTGATGAAGTGAACATGTTTTTTTTCCAGTTGATTCTTTTTGTTCCGTGAATCAATGACTGTTAACTCAGTTGGTTTTTGACTCAGTTTAGATACTCTCATATCAGTGGCTGTACACTTTGTTGTTCTGTGACGCTTGATAGTTGAAAACTACCTACTTATGTATTATTTTGTCAAATTGTGATACTCTAATGACCAGTTCTCCCACAACATTCATTACCCCCAGCTAATCCAAACCAAATATTATAAAATTTTTATCAATCAATCAATTTTGTGAAAGAAATTTCCAAATTTTTAAATTCTTAGCTTAATACAATACATGAACTAGTATGTCTCGCATGAAAAACGCTCTCCTCCTGCCCAATTGGTGGTTGGTTGTCTGCTGCAGTGCGTGTCTGGCGCGCTGTTCCCTCCAAAGTGTCAACAATGACCTTTCGCACAGTTTGAGGCGTTGTCGGCCCTTTTGTTTTTGGTATCCCAAAAACCAAACAAAAATACCAAAAACCATATAATGATGATGCATTAATGCGGCACAGACGTTGCAGTGGCTACCGACAACTCCCCTCCCGGCCTACTCCGTACTCCCTCTCTCCCGGCCGTCGCTTGTGCCTGTGTGCAGCTACCGGAAAACGCAGCCAAAGAGTGGGCAACTATTTTTGGATCACTTTTTTTTTTCTTTTTTAGTTTTCCCCGATTTCAATTCTCCAGCTCCATTATATTTCGTCTGCTGTGCGCGTGTGTGTGTGTGCGATGTCTGCGTGCTATTTTTGTTAAAAAACAAAAATTGGGAACGGGGAATGCAATCGCTTGACCCCGTTTTGAACTTTACCGTTTTCCTCGCTTCTTGCCTTAATTTGAACGTCTTTTGCTTGATATTTCCATTAATTTTATTTATTTACGCTGCCAACCCGCGGAGCAGAGGGTGGGGGTATGGGGCAGAGTGCTGAAAATTATAATTTATGTGCTGTGTGTGGCCAAGAGATGGACTCGGTGTGTGTGTTTTTTGCGGTCCCCGGGGGAATACCCAAAGTATGTCGTTAAACAAAATTTTGATATCCAATTTTACAAATCATATTTCTCTCTGATGGCAACCAGAACTGACGCAACCACTTGACATCCAAATCATAAAATCCGCATAAGCAGAAGAAGATCATAAAATAAAAATAAAGAAAAACACGACAATCAATCGAGTTCAAAGGAAAGGGAAATGAAGGCGTCTTGAGGTAGGCAAGCGCCACCGTGGCGAACCAATTGCCGGCTGGTAAGGGGAAACTACATGAAAGGCTATATATATGTAGCTGGACATATGAATATTATCTTCTTCGGTTTGGTTTGGGTTTGTTTGGACCTTATCTATGACCACCCCAAGCTAAATTCCTTGAGTTCTATACCCGTTTGCTTCGCTCATTGCTTAAGTCTGGCATATGTACTTTTCGTTCCATTATTAATTATGCATCAGCGAGTGGTGGATGCATGTGCAAGGAGGGGGTGGGGGGGGGTGCCGACCCTAATGCAACATTTGGCGCTGAGCCCATCGCACAAAAGTGCTTTTGATTTTACCCTTTTTCTGGTCTTGTTTCTTGTGCTTTGCATTTCCCGTCTAATGTTTTTGGGCATTAATTGAGAGGCAAGGCCCTTCCGGCACAGACACCAGGGCCAAGATGATGACGACGACAACAACAGCTCCCGCCGCTCTAATGGCCAAATTATGCATTTCGGCTTTTGTTTCAAGACATCAGGCGGCTCACGTAGTCCCTCAAACCAATTGAATTTTGATGGCCGGCCCATTTCCATTTCCATTTTTTTTCGCCGCTTTTCCCGTTTTCATTGTGCGGCGCGAAGTCAGCAAGTCACAGATGTGTCCATCATGGCGACAAATGACAACTTAATCAAATCCGGAGCCAACGGATGTGCAGACAGTTTTTATTTGCCTAGTTCCAGCTGTGACAACGATGCTGTTGTCCTTCCTTCCGGTCCTCCAATTGATATGCCCGGCATGGCGTCTAGGCGCAAAAATCAAAACATATACGCATAAATTCCCATGTCCTTTGTTTGAACTGATTGCAGCAATAATGAGCGGACACAAGGAGCAGCAGCAGCAGCAGCAGGACCAGAAGCAACGCGACAACTCCTTTTTGATTTTTTTTTGTTTGTATTTTGCATTCATTTCACTTGCTGTGTGGTTGTTGTTGTTGCTGGCTTCTGTTGATGTTGTCTCTTTTCATTATTCAATGGACACACGAACATACAAGCTCAGAGGCGTTGGCTAAGGGGGGGTCTAACCAAAAGGGGTTCGATGCACCCAGGGCTAAATATGTCTAAAACAGAAATCCATCAGTTCAGTAGCTAGAAAGGTTTAACTTGATGGAAAAAGCTTTATCTGTAAATCCTAAGTCCCTTCTAACTTCCATTATTGTTCCAATCCATTTTTAATACTCTCTTATTTTCCCCTGATCTATCTTCTTCTTAAGCTACCATTAGAGAGAGAGCGAGAGAAAAAGCTTCGCGTAGACTGAAAAGCTCTCAAACTCTCTTCTTAGTTGTCAATTCTTTTGTAAACTGTTGCATGTTGCAGATGGTCTCGTAGTGTGTGCGTCTCTCTCGTTTATTGTCCCAGCGATGTTCCTCCATAGCCCCCAGGGGCCGCGTTCAATCGGCTATTTACGCGCACACGTGCCGAGCGTATGCCGATGTCGGGCATATGAGCGTAAGCAGAGCTCTCTTTGCCTTAATTCGCTGCCCAGCCGTCGTTGAGGGCAGTTCAAAGCTGGGCTGAGTCGCTTTACTATCGCACACCAATACACCCTCACTTTTTTGGCCTCGCTCTTTCTGAACATCGCTGGCCTAAACACAGATTTCTCACGATTAAAAGCTTTTATCTCTCACTAGCATTTATTTGTCAACATACTATATTTGAGAGCTTCCAAGGAGGGGTCCACCTTTTAATAATTTCATCGCTATTTAAAAGTTACCATAACAAATACGTGAGTAAAAGCTTTGCGTAGACTCAGTTGTCAATTCTTCTGTCTACTGTTGTCACTTCTTATAAAAAGTTGTGCACACAAGCTTTCAGCAAAAGCTCTGAGTTGCCAGTTTCGAGCTTTTCGGTCTACGCAAAGCTTTTCCTCAAATGCGTGACATTACCCTTACCAAAACTGAATACGATTGACTTGAAAATCCCAACCCATTCCTTCCCACCGTCCCTTCCTAATGTTTCGGGCCACGTCTCTGTTCACCATGTTGATGATGCTGTGGATAGTTGCGGTCCACTCATGAATGCCGCTCGCGAGCGTGCAAGAAATAAATACGAGTATGTAAATAGTTTGTTCTAATGCACAGTGGTTCAAGGGTCTTTTATTTTAACTTAATCAGTTTGAAGAAAAATTAAAATTTTCATTTTCAATCGAAAATATTAAGAAATTCCCCTTAAGTTCCGGTTTCTCAATGTCCGGTTGGTCAAACTAACCTGAGTTTAGTCGCTTTTGAGTGCCTCTTAATGCATTTAGCGAGTGTAAGCGAGCAACGAACTTAACTGAACCCTCATCTGCATTTGAATATTTAAACTCCAGTTAAGTCTCAATAGAATTATCGATCAAATCATAGATAGGCAAACAACTAATATAAGGACTTGCCTTGTCGATTTTGATTATCGTTGAAGCGAAATTAAATCTATTATTTGAATGAATCTGGTAAAGCCAAACAGAAAACTGATGCCAGTCTACTGATTCGCTCTACAAGCTTGACAAAAAAGAAATCAATCCGAAACGGGATTGAAAACAGGGTAATCCCGGATATTCTTGAGCCGAGCCGAATAAAAAATTTTGATTTGTCCCAAAAATCCCAAAAAACAGCATCAGATTAAGCCTGCTCTGGAAAATTTTAGTTCATAAATTCTGAAGGATTGATTGAGGGTTTGTTTCAAGAGACCCAAAGAGTAATGGTGCTGAATCAGACTGGAACCTTTTCCCAAGAAAAATCATTGATTTTGGCGGAAGTCTTCTTCTTCGTGGAGAAGAACATCGCAGAGGCCCTTTGTGTGAGCAAATGGTATCAGGAACGTATGCTTACGTATGCTCTAACACATTTTTGGTTTTCTGCTAAATGAGTAGAGCAGATGTCTGAAACTTGCCACATTTATCATGACAGTTTCAGATTCATGACGCACTCTTTCAGCGATTGTCCTTGTGTCTTGTTTATAGTCATCGCAAATAGAAGTTTCACTGGGAACTGAATACGTTCGAAATGGTACTGCAAGTCAAGGGAATTCGTAGAATTAGGCATTCTTCTGCCTTGAACGTCCCTTTCAAAACTCTTGCTACTATCACATGCTCCATTAGCTTTGTCCCAATCATTCGGATTCCATTAAAAGTTTCGACACATGAAGACTTCGAGGCATAAAGCTGTTATACATATTGGTATTCTGTTGGAGGAACACTGCCTTACTTATTCATACTTAATGCACTGATTTTCATGTATCGCCCCAAATACGATGACACGAGGCACGCGTTTTTTTTTTGACTCGTAGTTTACAGCGACGATTGTTGTTAACTATCGTTTGTGCGCCATCGTGCACTCAACCCAAATGACTAATTTACAATTTTTCATTCTGAATGGGCCGTGTTGCACCTATTCCAGTAGTTGCAGTTACAGTTCAAATCGTGGAACCGTAGGCGGTCATTCCATTTGACCCCTCAGCATTTATTCTTTTTGTTTTTGTTTTTATTTTCCATTTGATTTACAGTTTCAATTGCATCTTTTTCGCTCGTTTGCTTTCTTTATTTTGGCTTTTTCAAATGTAAAGTATAGATTAGTGGTGGAAACCAAAGGTGAAAACTTCTAATACTCAGCTAAAGGTTCGCGGACCGTTTTCTTGTCCTGTAGAACCTGAGGTTTTGTCGCCATTCGGTTAAAATTTAAAGCTATTTTGTATTTGTTCATGAATGGCTCAACAATCACTATTATTGTAATTTGTGCAAACCTCAAAATCAACAAAGATAGACAGCAGTGGTTGCGTAGACAGTGGCCCCTACAACAAAGATACATTGAAAAACCTTCAACGCCATTGCATACACCTTTCGGCTACCCTACAAGTAGAACTTAATAACAAGAAAAAATTTTGCATTCTTGCAATTCTCAAGTTCTTATTCTCCAGGTTGTTGCTTAAATAGGAATTTGCTAATGACTTGATGGTGTGACAGCAGTATTTAAAAGCGTACTGATGCTTAACCGGGAGACAGGTTAACCGGAGAACTGCTGCTGTTCAAATGCAATCTTTGTTGATTTTCTGATGATTAATGAACTATAATCAACCCTCGACCTTGAGCCGGCTAACAACCACTTTGTTTATTTCAATAGTTGACAACAGAAACTCTCGTAGACGACATCATTTATGAGGATTTGGCAATCTGGGTTTTCACTATGCACTTGTACATAAATATGGCGGACATTTTCCATAATTTCGCTTCTCAAAGTCATTTTATGAATTCAAAAAGGCATCTTTACAAGACGGGGCAGTGATTCAGTATTAAGCAGTTTTATTTTTCGTTCAAAATATTATAAAATTTATATAAAATCTCAAAAGTGACTAAAATTGCTTTTTTCGAACCGATCCTTTTTCCAAAGAGAGGTGGTCCGGTACGGGTTCGGTTCGTGGTTCGTTTCGAAGAACCCTGAAAGCCGAAATCGAACCGTTTCTCCTGAGTTCGGTTTCTGTGCGATTTATACAAAGTGATGATCATTTACAGTTCGATATTTGTTACGATACCAAGAAGAGTTCATGGTAGCATTGGTGTTGTCCTTCTCAGAATGCAACGCGAAACCGAAATGTCGCAGCATGAAAGAGAAAAAGAATGATTTATGTTATTTTCCACAGGTTCTCTGGTCACACTAAAATTCAAATCATTTTTAGAATCAAATTCTTTTTATGGTTCCTTTTATGGTTTGTTAAATATTTCAGAACTGATCTTTATTTTAAAATTTAACAATTTATTGTGTAAATCTGAACCTTTTCCTTGAGTTTGAGAGCTTTAACGCAAAGCTTTTTCCTCAGAAATACGCCCACACAGGCGCCAGTTAATCATGTTAAAAAAAGTTATTTGGGTCTGGATGTTACACCAATCCCGATAGACGTGAGAGCGAACGCAATGTTCAATTCATTTACAGTTTAGCAAGTGGCGCAGTAGGCGGTCATTACATTTGACCTCTCAGATATTTGGGTTACTTAATGTAGCAACTTTCATTGTGATTTAGAAGGTATGACCCTTCCTTTACTGTCTAAAAGTACAAATAAGGGGTTAATTGGTATCACAATGGCGGCTTTACAGCTTCTACCATCTCAACCATACCTAATGTAGCAACATTCATTATAATTTTTAAGGACCAACTTCTAATCTCACAAGTTACGTGATTGAAATTCGGTCTCAGCACTTTTGAGACCAAGTACTGCCTTAATTTTGCTTCACCCTGGCCCCACAGTGCACACCCAAAAAGGCTTACACGCTCGTACTCTTCTGAGACTTCGCTGCCATTCGGACTGGCCGCCATTTGGTTTGAGGGCTATGGGGGACACTAGGCCATTGTTGTGCCACAGATTGTTGCAACTGCCACAGCATGAACATCTTGGTGCTTCGTGGTCCATTGTTGTTTACGGCCCCCCCCCTGCTACCGCCTCCCCCCTGCAAATGCAGCAGCAGTGACTCCGACTCAAACCGGAAGTGTGCGAGTGCTAATACCGAGAGACAGCGACATACACAGAGAGAGAGAGAGACAGAGAGCGACGAGCGCTGCCTAAAAATGTTGGCAGAGATCTGTGTGCTCTCCGATTTGGTCTGGTCGCTGGTGCTGTTGCTGTTGCTGGTTGTGGTCCGCGTTTTCAGTGTCCGTATCCGCCAGTGTCTGTTTTGTTGGCCAACTGAACGCGCGCGCGTTTTGTTGCCTTTTTTTTTGGTTCGTAATCGGTCTCGATCTCGATCTCTCGCAGCGGATCACAAGCCAACCACCCAATCAGTTGAAATCGAATCCAAAAAGAGGCGAATCGAAGTTGGCAATTTTTTTGTTGTGGTTTTTGTCAGTGCCTGTGCGATCGAAAGATGTGAGCGAGTCCTGTTCCCAGTGTGTGTTTCGCCGGGAGCACGTGGGGGTCGTCGCTTACAATGCGCGATACCGATAACACGATAGTTTTCAAAGTGCTCGACAATTGTGTGTGAGTGGGTGGGTGGGAGGGGACTGGAGGGGGAGGGAAACATATTATTTTATGCCTGGCCACCGCCGCTTCTTCATCATAATTAACTTTACAAAGTAAATAAACGAAACGAGGGGCCATGTGTGTTTATGGCAACAACAATTTCACAATGAGCATTTTGCGAAAATTAACTAAAAACAAAAAAAAAAAAAACCAATGGCTGCGGGGGATGGGATGGGGCGGAGGAGCAAACATTTCGCAGTGTTCAATCACCCACGAGTTTGCCACCGCCACATCCTCCCTTTCGGTGGCAGATGTACGCTGTTTGCACTGTGTGTGATTGTGTGTGATTGTCCATTTTTACGTACACGAAAATTTTAATTTTTCATTTTATTTTTATTTATATGTATTTATACAGGCAGCGGCTCTGTCGACGTCCGAGGCGATAGTTGCTGCTGCTGTTGTTGTTGTTGTTGCCTCATATCATTCACACTTAGTTTGGAATGATAAATTCAGTTTTAGCTCATTGTTAGTAAAATCATTTGGTAGAAGGCAGTCCTCAGTTCTCAGCTCATTTGTTTCTGCTATAAATAAGTAAATTGGTTTGATTGGAAATGAGTTAATTTGGAGAATCTATTTTGTGGGAATTTTGAAGGGGAATGTTGGTGAAGCTTAACTCGAAGGTGTGTTTTTGTCGGTGCCAATAAGACAGCGATCCGTCAGGGTTCCATTTTGTGACTTAAAAGTGTGTAGATACATTTTAGATTGAGTGTTGGACACGTTAGCCTTGCTATCGCACAGGAGGTAAGAATGTTTCAAAAATCCGTAGTAAGTTTTGGTGTTCAGTGCTATCATCCCTATTGTGCGCTTCTCTGAAAGCTGCTCATTTTCTTCTATATTCTCCAGTTATCCGTATAAAGTGATCGATTTCATTCAGAGATAAGTTACTTTAAATGAGCCCTTTAGCATTGTTGTCGTATAAGTCAAGTGTTTTACCTGAAGTCCTTACCTTTCTTGAACGAAAATGTGCTCAGTTGGATGGCAGCTTTCTGACTGGCCACCACTTATGCTTGATACTACACTGATCAGGTAGACGGAATGATAAGTTTAAAGTCAAGGTTGGTGGTCAAATCGCTCCCTCCTACTTTTTCATCGAGCTTAGAGTCATTCGTGTTTCTGGTTACCTTCTGGTGAAAAATACAAGTTTCGTTTTGCCTTCATTAAAGTCCAAACCACAAGATGTCGTCCACTTAGCTAGTGTGGCCATTGTGTTCTGCGTGGGATTTGGCGGGAAAGTAACAAACTGCAAATTTCCAACTTTCAAGCTAGAATAATTTTTGAGATATGACTCCGAACCACTTTTTAACCGACTTGGAACATAGCCTGTGACTCTTTGCTAATCAACATTAAACATACTGTTAAGGAATATATATACACTCAGAGAAAAAATGGGAAATTTTATACTTGGATCATGAATGTTTAATGTCAGAAGTTCGATAAAAATAAGTATTCTTGATCCAAGAGCGAAATACTTAATCCAAGTATCCATTTTTGATGCCGTTTTTCTTGATCCAAGAGCTTCAATACCTGAACACAGTACGAAACATTCTCAAATCAATTAGAAAACATAATCAAATCCAAGATTGCTTATTCTTGAGCGAGATTGTCAAAAGCCAAGAATGTTTTTTCTTGTATCAAGAGCTCATCAGGTTCAAGAGTAATAGCCATGTTCCATTGTACATTAGGGTGCTTTTTTTAGGGGCAAAATTGAAATTTAGTAACGTCGCCACCTAAAAAGGTTTCTTTTGTATTATAGATAATAAAATTTCAAACAAAACAATCGTTATTTATGGACGCGACGAGGCCATAAAGATTGTTCTAAAAATTACGTATACGCCCCGAATTCTACATCTAATTTCCAACAATGAGATCTGTGCTACATCTGACAAGTTGTCAATATTTGAAAGTCTTGCTAGGTATTTCGATTTTGATAAAAAAAAAATTCCCCAATATTGTCATGGGGTCGACGGTCGACAGTGTTGAGATGCCAACTTTCGTGTTAAGAACGAGAGTAACTGCGAGATCCCGGGGTCAATTCCCAGGCAAGGAACGTTATGTTAAATTTTATTATACCCTTGCAGAGGGATGTTAGTAACGCATTGAAGGAAGCATCTCCGACCACATAAAGTATATATATTCTTGATCAGCAAGACGAGCTGAGTTGATTTAGCCTTGTCCGTCCGTCCATCTGTCTGTTTCTATGATATCTCCTCCGTCAGTTTTAAAGCTATCCTCACCAAACTTTGCACGGAGTCTTTTGGTACAGATGCGCTGCACATTTGTCGGACCCAGCCGGATTGGATGACTATAGCGTATAGCTGTCATAGGAACGATCGGTCGAAAAACTAGTCTTAGTGAGAAAAACTTTTTTGTTTTCAATGGAAACGCCCCCAAACTTTGTATTTCTTAGTTTACTATGCTTTTCCACCAAATTTGGTCGAAATCGGACATCTATATAGTATAGCTGTCATAGAAAAGTAGAGTCTGAAAAGTAGTCTTAGTTGGAAAAACTTTTTTGTTTTCAATGGAAATGTACTCAAAATTGGCTTCTATTTCTTTCATATGCTCCCACACAATTCTACAAAGTTTGGTCGAAATCGAATGACTATAGATATAGCCGACCAGGAAGATGTCGAAAAACGTCATTTTGTTTTAAGAAAACTCCTACATACTTTATACTTAAAACAAAAGTCAAAATCGATAACGTAATATAGCTGCCAAGGAAGACGTCGAAAAAGTGTGAGAAAACTTTTTTTTTATGAAAACGTCCTATTGGATACCTTATTTTATCTTTACACAATTCTACAAAGTTTGGTCGAAATCGGATGACTATAGCATATAGCTCCCATAGGAACGATCGGTCGAAAAACTAGTTCTAGTGAGAAAAACTTTTTTTTATTATGAAAACGTCCTTGTCATTGGCATACACTTATATTGTATACTTTTACACAATTCTACAAAGTTTTACCAAAATCGGATGACTATAGCATATAGCTGCAGTATGAATGATCGGTCGAAAAAGAAGTTCTAGTGAGAAAAACTTTTTTGTTTTAAATGGGATCGCCTCCAAATTTCGTAATTAACAGTGTATTATGCTTTTCCATGATTTCACCAAGTTTGGTCGAAATCAGACATCTATATAGTATAGATCCCATAGAAAAAAAAGGTCCAAAAAGTAGTCTTAGTTAGAAAAAATTTGTTGTTTTCAATGGAAGCTGCAAGGGTATACAAAACTTCAGCCGAGCCAAAGTTAACTTTCCCCTGTTTTTATAAATGATCTCCCCACAATATTATTCCATTCTCGGATACTTATGTATGCCGATGACGTAAAACTTATTTTATCTTTTAGCGACCCTAAGCATTCTGTTGGATTGCAAGATGATCTTAAATCTTTGCGGGCTTGGTGTTTGGTCAATCATTTACACCTTAATTGCTCCAAGTCCAACTGCAAACCTTTGCTGGTTTCCTACAGGATTGGTAATGAAGCCTTGCAACGTATATCGGATGTCGTTGATCTTGGAATTCTTTTTTACCCCAAACTGAGTTTCAATAATCATATCTCCTCTATCGTTAATAAGGCAAATGGTGTACTTGGTCGAAGGAATTTAATGATCCCTACAACACAAAACTTCTTTATATTGCTCTAGTCCGTCCCGCGCTTGAATACTGCTCGTCCGTATGGTGTCCGCAGCATAAAAAGCATATTGATCGTATTGAATCAGTTCAGAAACAATTCTTGCTCTTTGCCCTTCGTGGCTTTAATTGGGACCCTAACCTTCGTTTGCCATCATATTCCAGCAGGCTCTTGATTATCGATCTTCCCCCGCTAGCTAACCGTAGAACAGTCTTAGGTGTTGCTTTTCTTCATAAATTAATTATTGGTGATGTAGATTCCTCTGAACTCTTACGTCGCCTTAACTTCTTGTTCCTTCCAGGCCAACTAGAAACTTTTTACCGTTTGGTTTGTCAAGATGCACAACTGATTATGTACAGCACAATCGTTTTCGGGTCTATAACGATCTTTATCACTTGCTCTCAACAGATCTCTCTCTCTCTTCTCATTAAAAAAGTCCTTATATACATATCTCCGGGAAAGTCTCTGACCACACCCAGCTATGAGTAGGGGCATAGAACTTGTTAATGTTTTTGTTAGCTCTAATAACGTCTCTGACTCACTGGCTGTGAGTTGGGGCATAGGTCCGGCCGGACTGGCAAATAAAGTTCCCCCACCGAGTCGGAGTCGTTATTAGTACATTTTGTAGTTGCGGTAGACTTTCTTTGCTAGGCTTTCTTAGTTGATAAGTCTTTGTATAACGTTACTTAAAATTTGTTGACAGCCTTTTTTGTCGACTTTTAATAAATAATAAATAAATAATGATGTATCGCCAAATTTGCCCATAGGAAGAAAAAAGGCGATACCACATGTCGCTTATTTATCCCTTGAATAGTAAAAATTGCCAAACTATCCCCAAGTTCTCACCACAAGCAATCGCCAAACTCTTTCTTTGATGAGAGACTTAAGTAAACACTGCAAAATATTTGCAGGGAAGAGACGAGTTTGATGCAATTTAGAAATCTTCAAATGGTAGCATACTTTGAAGGGCATTTATCATGATTTTTTGTGCATTAACAGGGTAACAGTTAGCTTAAAATTTCAAATTTCCAAATTCCCCTGAATAGCTAAAACAAACTGTTAATTCATTTAATTCATTTAATTCATTTAATTCCAAATCATCAAATTTTTTTCTTGTTTTTTTTTTTGCCACTTGGTCCCCCCATAAATTTGGTTTTCTACGTACTTCATATGCTAAACCATTTGCCCGCATAAAAACTAGAAAAATATGGCACATTATTTTCACAAATGTTTCCTTTTCGCTTTTCTTCTTCTCTTCCAAAAAAAAACTTAGTCGGTCTGCTGTAGTTAAGAACTTAAGCCTATCAACCTCAAACTGTCTGTTTGTGGTCTTTCCATATTTTGCCATATGATTTCTGCCTGTCAACTGGCTTCGAACCGCAAAGCCCCAATATTAATTGGCTCGAGATTAATTTTCTATGAAAATATTACAATTGGATTTTGTGTTTGTTTTGTGGGAGGTGGGAAGGTGGGAGGAGGGGGATTAGCAACACTTCAAAGTGTTGCGTTGGCTTTTGATCGTCTGAGTGTTTGCTTAATGCATTGCATTCGAAAGTGAAACAAGTGCGAAGGGTTGTAAAATTTTATGAAACATTTCCAACTCGTTGGCGGTGTTGTTGTTTTTTTCGGGGGAAAAATATGAAATTTCTTCTCATTATTTGTCAGCGCAAGGAAAACCCAATTAGTCATGGCGAATGATGATGATGATGATGATATTTGAAATATTCATAATGTGTTATATTTAGCTCGAGGGATCGTGACTTAATTGGGCACGCGTAGGGAAAACAAAAGAGCCCCGGCCCCGTGCATGCCTGGCATATTTCACAATGCCGAGAAGACCAAAATATTTGGGCCGAAATGTCAAGTGCAGTGCGGGGCAAGGGGAGAGAGTGTTTTATAAACAACATTTGGCTATCTGCGCGGGGCGATTACGAAATATATATTTGTATACGATAATCGTATATCTATTTGAAGTTTACTGGTCAGCAGGCGAAGGCCTTCGCCTTTGACTTGGCCTTAGCGCTGGGTCTTATACATGTATGGGGGGGGCCACGTGTGCGTATACGCAATTTTTGGTTCTTCTCGGCAGGCTCAAATTTGTTTATAAACATTGCAATTTTTAAATTTACAGTTCATTTGAAAATGTGTGTGTGCGTGTGTGCCTGTGTGTGTGTGTGTGAGTCTTCCAGCTGCGTCAGTCAGCATAAGTTTATTAACAGGCGGAGGCGGAGGCGGGGTTAAGCCATTTAATGCCACATTTTATTTATATGCTCGAAGCGTTTTTTATTTGTTTTGTTTCTTTACGAAATTTTCAATGCTTTGGCCGCTAAAATAAATGTTTCCCCACCCCCCCTGGTCCCCCAACAACAACAAAAACAACAACTAATAGAAAACAAAAACAAAACAAAATACAACAAATTCTCCATCGATTCTGCACAAATGAACAAATGAACAGTAGTGTCCCATGGAGTCGCCATCATCGCCATCACCAGCAGCAGCCTCACCATCATCACCACCATCCTCTATGATGGCCTGTCCGCCGCCACCCAAAAGAAGGAACAATTCGTCGCCCTGCTGATACCCAACCAACGCACATATCGACCCACTCGATCCCGTCGTGACACACCTGGTTTCGCCACTAAACCATGTTAGATATATTCCGTGGATTGAAAAACCTTGTAAAGGTCAGTCACGTTAAAACCGATTCGATAGTATTCCGACTGCACTACTCAATTACTGTGATGATTCTGATGTCATTCTCGTTAATTATAACCACACGCCAGTATGTGGGGAATCCAATTGATTGTGTACACACCAAAGATATTCCAGAGGATGTGCTCAACACATATTGTTGGATACAATCAACGTATACGCTCAAGAGTTTATTTCTGAAGAAGCAGGGCGTGTCGGTGCCCTATCCGGGCATTGGCAACTCCGATGGCGATCCGTCTGATAAGAAGCACTACAAATACTATCAATGGGTGTGTTTTTGCCTATTCTTTCAGGTGAGAAAATCGAAGCGAAATCGTATAAAAAGGAGAAGGCGGAAGCATTTGTAACATTTACTAACCGTAGGGAGCGAAATGAATTGAATTTTGTTAAATAACTTTCCTAATTTCCTAAAAAAAAATTAACATTTTTGGTGCCCTTAACCTATGGAAAAGTTTAAGATTTAGAATTTTCGATGCAACCTTTAAAAGCAATGAAGTCTTTCTAAAACCTGTTGACGTAAACACCTTTCCGAGCTTCTCTCACTCTGTAGGCTAAAAGGAGTGGGACCCACTGAAGGAACAAACGGAAACTTACATTTAACACAATTTCTGAAAGAAAAATTTAGGAAAATCGCTTCTTTACGTGCTTGGTCCATCGAGCCGGATATAGGAAACTTGGATTTCTGCAGAAACAAGGGAAAACTTATAGCTTTAGAGCAATTTCTGTTAGAAAACTTGAGGAAAAACGCTACTTTACCTTCTTGGTTCTTTGAGCCGGATATAGAAAACTTAGAATTCTGCTGAAACAAAAGAAAACTTACAGCTTTACCGGAATTTCTGTAACTTACTTCTGTCCGGATTAGAAAACTTGCAAGAAAACTTAATTGCTTTAGAAACTTGAGGAAAACCGCTACTTTACGTTCTTGGTCTTGAGCCCGATATAGAAACTTGGGTTCTGCAGGAAAGAAAACTTACTTGTTAGAAAAAGAAAACCTAGTGGAAAGAAACTTGGTTTCAGCTGAAAACAAAGAAAACTTACAGTTTTAGCGCAATTTCTGTTAGAAAACTTGAGGAAAACGCTACTTTACGTTCCTGGTCCTTCGAGCCGGATATAGAAAACTTAGAATTCTGCTGAAACAAAAAAAAACTTGCGTAAACGCTACTTTGCGTTCTTGGTCCTTCGAGCCGGATCTAGAAAACTTGTTTAGTGCTGCAAAAACCAAAAAAGTGTTGTAAAGACGAAAAACCATTTAAGGGGGTCTTCTCATTCAAAACCCGTTTTTGACCCTTCCTAAAAAATTCTTATTTGAAAACGCAAAAAAAAGAAAACTTTAAAGTTTTATTTATTGTATTACAAAAGGTTCAAAGTAAATAAAAAAAATTTTTGCCTCGATACGAGGGCTGTTATACAAAACAGTAATGAGACATAGCAAAAACGCGTGAAGTGCAAAAAAAAAAGAGTGAAAAATCGTCCGCGGGGATGCTTCCCCACGATTCTGGGTCTCCGGAGCGTCCGAAATGAAAAAAAACGGGGTTATAATCAGTTTAGATGTAACCGGCTGAACCTCAAACTTAATTTTGTGATTTTTTTGACAAAATGGCGGCCATTCAAAAAAAAATTTCAATTTCGGGCTTTTTTTGTAGTTTAGTGTAAAAAAAAATAGTAAAAATTTTAAATGGTCGAGGTTCAGTCGAGAATGGTGAAATTTTGCGTCGATTTTTTGTTTCATGAAAATCGGTTCAGTTGAACTGGAGATATCATAGCAGTTCGAAAACGTTTGAGTTGCTTTGTGAATTTAGGGTGACATTGGGTCACTAAAAGGACTATTCTGATGTTTTCGAAAATAATTCTGTGGGTGGATATTTTTAAATATCCAAGCATTGTTTAGTGCTGCATAAAACCAAAAAAGTGTTGTAAAGTGAAACCATTTAAGTAACAAGTCGTCCCTGTAACTAGCACTGAATTGTATCGATTTGTAAAGCGATAGTTAAACAATCTAAGCGCCAGATTTCAAATCCTTTTGCTTTTCGACACTAAGTAAGTTGAAATTTTCCATGCACTACGTTCGACTTGAAGAGCATGATTTTGAGCCAAGGCAGAACAGCATTCCAAAGCATTCCAAAGGCATCTTTAGCTGTTTAAAAGCGCGAATTCATATCGAGTTCCATTTCCCCCCTGCACTGCGACTAGGCCTCCTAGGTAGCTGATGTGCTGGACTTGCTCAATCGGCTGTTCATTCAAAACCAGGGCCTGGAATTGTCCGGGACGTATGTTGAGCGCCTTAATTTTAGCCCTGTAGATTTTGAAGCCAGCCGATTTTGTTAAGGTTTTTGCTTATCCGCTTAGTCTGTTTGCCAGAAGGAGGTGCAAGTCGCAAAGCAGATAGGGACAGTAGAAAACAATTCGCTGAGGAGTTTCCTGTTGTTCGGTGCTAATTTCATAGTAGACAGGGACAGTAGGAAGCTGAGCACATCCCTGCCGAACGCCACTCAGGGCGTGAAAAGGTTGACTCAGGTCATATTCTTAGCTTCAAAATTTGTTAAGGTTTTACAAAACTTTATCCTCTTCTCGCTTAACACATTCTATTGTTTTGTCAAACTTTCGGATCTGAAACCTTAAGACGCTGATCCAAAAAGGAAGTGGTGGGCATATCGGCCCACTTTATGTCCATCACTAAATTGAATAAACAAATAAAAATAAAAGCACAAAAATCTAAATTCCGATTGAAAAGTTCAGTTGTCAAACTTGAGAAATGATCCATGGTTTTTGTTCAATTTTCTTTGGTATATTTTTCAAACATACCACACCTACAGTCATGTATGTATAGCTATACTATATGTATAATCCAATTAATTTCAAATTATGAATGAACACTTTTTTCCTCACTGCATCAATCAAATCATTCTTCACGCGGCGGCGACTTTTGCATACGTCATAGCTCTTTGCTAGTTGGCCTTGTGTGTGTGTGTGTGTGGACTCGTAAGTGAAATGTTCGCATTGGAAAACGCTTTAGCATTTTCATTTGCTTGCGTCTCACAAAGGCCAGCCGAAAAAAAGTAGCACAAATATTTGGAAATTGAACTGTTTGTATTGAAAAGAAACTTAAGTAAATGGTTCTACGTGTGCGTGTGTGTGTGTGTGAAGTGTGTGTGCGTAAGCCTTAATAACTCAATCGATCAAATCATTCAACGCGAGGCATAACTAAATATAAACTGATCCGTGAGTAGTAATTGGTTAGAGAAATTAAGTCATGGGGAATATGTAGAGTAAGTGTGAGAGATGTGTCGCGTCGAAACTTCTATATGAACTCTTGGCTGTTTACGCTGATCAAGAATATATAAAGGTATAGTTAGTTCATGAGATTATTTTGGCTAACAAACTACGATGGGTCGATTTCTCCATTAATTAGTCTATGTATGAAAATAACACCAAGCATAACTCTACCGTTAAGTATAAAGGGATGGACCTCGGGATTCCAGTTCAAACCATAAAGAATTGCTTTTGCACCAATTCAATTCCATCTTGATGGGTCAAATATTGCGGAGACCACACACATGATCCATAATCAAGAATAGGACGGACAAGAGAAGTGTAAAGAATCTTGGACCACTGCTTAATAAACCCAAGAACACTTCTGGCCTTATTAACAGTAGCAGTTACAAGAGAGTTAAATTTAAGTTGATGGTCAAGAATTAACCCAAGTTCATTTACTTCATATAGACCCTTTGGTAAGCTTCTGTAAAACGTTATAGCCTTACACTTCAAACTGTGAAGGTTTAGAAGATTATCTTGACACCATAAGTGAATTGCATCCAAGTCTGTTTGCAACTTATAGCGGGAAACCATATCATTATATGTTAATCATATTTTCACTTCATCAGCATACATAAGCAACCGAGAGTGAGCCAAGACTGAAGGAAGATCATTGATAAAGATCAGGGCTGCAATCTCAACCATTTTTCGGAATTCCGCTTCGCGGGTTCCAACCAAAATTTATCAATGGTTAAGGTTCAGAAATTTGAGGTTCAAGGTTTTTAAACGAAGGTTTTGGTTCGAGCCTTGGTTCAGCACATATTTTACACAAACAACAGAGATACATTGAACAACCTTCAATGCCAATGCATTTACCTTCAGATACCCTAAAGAGAGTAGCTTAAAAGTTCGTGCAATTTGTGCACTTGGAATTCTCAACTCGTTATTCGCCACCTGCAAATGGCTTGTTGGTGTGACAGCAACTGAAAGTGTACTGACGAAGGCTTTGCCATGGCGGCAGCCGAAACGGCCGTCTACACAGCCACAGCTACTGTTCATGTTCATATGTATTCTCTGTTGGTTTTCTGGTTGATTTTGAACTATATCAAACCTCCGACATTCATTTGACTATTTTACAATATTTAACAAAAAACTTTTATAAAAGATTACGAAGTAAAACCCACGTAGTTACATAGAAAAAACTATAAGTAAGTGTGTTGGAAGCGTTAAAACTTGGAATCAGATCTTTAAAAACAGAGGCCATTATGATTATTTTCAACGTTTTTCTAGAAGTTTTATTGAACTTACTTCCAGATCATGTCGATTACTTTTGTTGAACCGAACCGAAGTTTTAGATTCGGAACAAGTTTAGGTTCAGGTTCAGCTTTTAGTTTTAAAGAGGTTCGGTTAACAGTGACATAAAAGTCGAAGTTCCAGGTTCGAAACGGTTCGGTTCAAAACCGGTTTGCAGCCCTGATAAAGATAGTTAAAAGCAATGGACCCAAGTGACTAACGGGTGATAACCAAAAATCTGTACTAAGTTCATTCAAACCGAAAAATCATTATTTATTAACCGAAATTAAAGGAACTCTGTTCTTTTGCTTTAATACTATCTTTTTTCTTATATCTAATCAATGAACTTGGTCATATGGTCCAATATCCGCCACGAGTGACGGTTTTGTGACAACACGTGCGCAAGCACGTTGTTTGTCAATTTCTTTGAGGCATTTTTTAATCCGGGTTGATTTTTTTTTAGTTCTCCATCCATTTTTGTACACCGAACCTTTGAGTTCACCGAAGAAATCCTCAATTAAACAACACTGTGGTAAGTTAGTGGGGTTACGCTCTTTCGGGACATAAGGAATATTTTGGTTATCCAGAAACTCCAGGGTCTTCTTTGCTTAATGTGATGGAGCCTTGTCTGGACAAAATACAGAATTGTTATCTCTAAAGTATTTGTGAACGTATGAAAGCAATATTTTCTTTAGACATAGATTTTGCTCATCGGACTACTCAGGTGATCGCTGCTTTTCATCTTTAACGATTTGAAGATGTGTTGTGAGCAACATATTTAGCGGCTTGCCTTTGACTTCTCTCCTTCTCGTTAAAAGTCTCTTCAGCACTTTCAGGTTCTCGGTTGATGTAGCTTTTCTGCCGGATGATTTCCTTTTCTCATGTATTCAGAAGCATGTCTCGTACGCCTTCATCCAAGAAATCTAAACACGTGTACTTTTTCCATTCTCTTTGTGCTTTTCGTAAAAGCGTACAATGCGCTCGCGGAGCTGTTGTTGCATCGATGTCATTTTTCCAACTACAGTTACAGATAAATGGATGTGTTTTATGTCATAAAAAGATGATGAAATAAGCTACTTAACTATGAAATTTAGACTTGACTAAATCAAATTAGTCCAGATTTTTAGTTATCACCCGTTACCTTGGGGAACACTAGAAGTTTCTTATACACATATCTAAGTAGATAGGGACAGTAGGAAACAATTTGCTGAGCCTATTTAAGAGAAGTTGCCTGTTGTTGGGGGCTAATTGCATAGTAGACAGGGACAGTAGGAAACACCTTTGAACAAAAATTCAAGTTTTTCATATTTTTTTAAAACTTTTTTCGTACAAATGTCACGACAAGTCGATCCAATTCCAATACTTTACAATAATTTCAAAGGGGAAATTGTGGTTTAAAAAAAACTGACCCTTTTTCCAAGAGGAGAAGATGTGGTTCGGGAGTTCATCTAAATATTAATACGCTAAGCAAATTCCATACAAATGCTTGTCTCCCTTTTAAGCATAGAAAATCAATTTCAATTAATACAGGATTTATACCATAATTTGGTATAAGAATTGAGAGTGGACGGGTGTCCAGGGTTGCAAAGCGTTTCAAATCCACTTGTGTAAGTTTAGACTTTTTAACCAAAATTTATTGGACGAACATAGAGTTGATTTAAAAGAGTGTGGCTAAATGTTGCTTTAAGTTTATAATTCTTTAAATGATTTCTGTAACAAGACTTTCAATCCCTGTTGATCTGCCATTCGACGCCCATTTCTTATTCAACAAATTGTTTTCATATATCTTCCCCCCCCCCAAACGCACTCCTCTGGGGCCTCTACCTGTCCCAACTGTCAGCGCTAATTGCTGGTCCCGCTTAGAGGAGATTGATTTTGTCATGGATGCCGCCTCCGCCGCCCCCAACGATGACGTCGTCGTCGTCGTCGTCTCCGTCTTCTGGCATACTTACTTATAGATTACACAATATATCTTCCCGCTAACAATGTACAAATATTAAATGTATATTTTTATCACACTTTTTTGTTGTTGTTCTGGTTATGCCGTCGCCATCTCATTTTTTTGGGGGGCTTCGCTCGGCTGCGTTTCTCGGTTAGTGTCACAGAGACCGATTATAGAGGAGGCATCGTTCCACTTACCTATAAATACATTTATTATGGGTATTCTCCCTGCTAAATGACGCGTAGACGCGTTTCTATAATTTACACTTTCCCTTTTTTTTTTTGCTGTTGATGCCTTAATTTGTGTGGATTTATTAATAACGAAAGAAAACAGAAAACACGACGAACATCCTCGATGTGTGTAAATAATAAAATCTAACGTCGAGTCATAAAAACTCGAAGAGACTACACCTGGCCCAATTATCAGAGCCTCGTGCAGGCATCTGCTGGTCAGCGATCGATCACTAATGGCCCCGGCCATTAAGTTGGACAATGCAGCTATAAAAATTCTTAAAAGCGAATCCATCATGCGATCCCGATCCCCGATCCCATTCCAATCGCTCCCTCCTTAGATATGTCAAAAATTGCCCCCGTCTTTAGATATTTATTGAAAAGGCGCAGACAAACATAAAAGTGAAATAATAATTCTGGCCAGATGCCAGCCAAGAATGGCCGAAACAAAAAGAAATATCAGAGCATGGATATTATTATAGGGGGGGAACGGAGAATGGCGAATGTCCCAGCCCAGAGGGAGTCGACGCGACGGCACGGACATGTGTTTATATTTGACTTATGAGCGCTTATTTTAGGCCCCAGGAAGGGAGTTTTTGTGGGCGGCGGATCGGTTCGAGTTGAATAGAAGTTTCCGTCTGAGATCATTTCCCTCCGGCTGTTTGGCTCTGCATCTAATTGCAAACATTTCACTTGCATTTTTTTCCGCCTTTCTCTTGCACAGTGGGTCAAAGTTAATAAAACATAAGTAAAGCTTTGCTGTTTAGTTGGAAAAAAAAGTAAGGAACAGTGTATGAAGATGGAGATTAAGCAAAGTTTTCGCAATTTGGTTTAAGTACTTTGTGCAAATAATTTTGTGCAATCATGAACGGTTCTTCTATTGTTTACAGCTAACAAAATCGACTCAACAACTTCTAAATTTGGTTGTTGAAATAGTTTAAAGCTTTGTGCAAATATTTGAAGCAAAATAACGCTAAGTTGGTGGACACTTAAATAGAAGACGCGAACTCTTTTTAATGAAACCTAAAGAAAACGGGGACTGGCATATATACAAGCAGACCCTGACACTACACAATAGTAAGATTAGGAAAGCCACAAGAAAGAATTAGAAAAGGAATAAACTCCACTATGGGCAGATGGATAGATTTACTTCTACGATGCAGGGAAGGTGGAAAAACCATCACAGTAACCACAACTGGAGGATGCCCCAAAGGAGGAGCCTACTTGTGAAACCCCTCAAAAGGGATACCTGTTGACTCGCATGCAAGAGGAAAATGAAGAAACCTTACGGACAAGCGTGACTGGGTATTCTTCTCGATGGTGCAACCTAAACCTTGAAAACCACGTAGTATCATTTACTAGAAGATACAAACTCGAATGAGGCCAAAAGGTAGGCGCTCAACAAGCTGGTCGTGTTCGGCAGGCTTGACAAGCATATAGGACAGCGATGCCCAGCCGTATGCTCTTTGGGTGCCTTTTTGTTTTTGTAATTGCACCGAATATAGGAAATTTTTATTATTTATTTTATTTTTATTGCAGGGCGCAAGGCATACAAAACGACACACATGCAAACTATTTCGTGTGTGTGCGTCGCGTAAAACAAAAACCGGGTTTGTTCTCTTATTTGATTGGCGTTTGCGCGTGCAAACAAACTGACAAACAACGATGTATTGGTGCTTTTCTTTGTGAGTATTTGTAAGTGCTCTGCCCTATGCTACTTTTGGGCATGTCTGATATAGAGTATACCCTCCTTAAAGGCACTACATAGAACAAAAAAATAGATAAGATCAAGCTCAAAAAAAATGTATTTGATCTCGAGCTTCGGATTGAAATTTTACGCAAGACTAGTACTAGATCCGAAATAACCGAGATCAAGTCAATCCTATTCTTACTTGGAATGAGATTGTCCGGGATTGCCCGACTTCTGACAACGTTTTGGATTGATTTAATCCCGGTTATATCGGATATCTCGAATTCTGAATTTCTGTGTATACACCTGCAGGAGCATGGCCGGAAAATCGTGGGGCGTGTCAGCACACATAGCCACCGGAGGCTGTACCTCATGGTGGTGAGACCGATGCTCACGTATGGAGCTGTCGTGTGGGGAGCAAATCTCCTGGCATGTGTTTGCACGACCGGAGCCCTGCGTACCTGTCGAAACAGCGCCCCTAGAAGTTTTAATGGGGCTAACACCACTCCAACATACGATCTGCCTGAAGAAAAAAGCTGCATTGCTTAGCCTGCCAACAGAAGGAGTAGGTACGGGACTCCGAGAAGCTGGAGAAGGAAATCCCTATAATCCTTCAACCCAGAGACGAAATGGTGGTTGAGTTCCACTTCGACAGGAATTTCACTGTATACAAAAGTAACAAGAGAGAATAAATCTCATTATCTTGAGAGCGTAACGCCTGATTTAAGCACCAACTACGCACTTTGGGCGCTTACAAGGCGGTACAAAGAGCAAACAGCTCCTAAATTTTCCATTCGAATGACTGATGGGACTTGGGCCAAGTCACCGCAAGAGCTTGCGGAAAAATTTGCCTTAAACCAAGAGGATATGTTTAAGCCATTTGACTAAACATAAAATAGTCATCGAAATCGCCCCTGCACAGAAAAAAAAGATCCAAAACAATATCCATTTGGACGGGATATTTCTTTAATATCCTTTTATCATCCAAAGGAGCTGACAAATCATCCATGAGATGATCATTTTTGATATGCTTTGGATGATTTTTCAGTTCCATTGGATGATAAAAGGATATTAAAGACATATCCAGTCCAAATGGATACAGGAAATCATCCAATGGATATTTTAGCATGTCCTTGTTTTTCTCTGTGTGGTCACCTTGCGCTACCATCTCCCCTTATAATTAAGAATCTAAGGATTGTAAGAAGGCTCCAGATGAGGATGGCCTGGACAATAGAGTCTTAAAAGCTCTTCCCATCAAAGCTCTTCTCTTTCTGGTCCTTATATACAATGCTGCTCTGCGTTTAAGCTACTTCCCTAAGTGGTGGAAGAAAGCCAAAATCGTAATGATTCACAAGCCTGGAAAGAGTCTCTCGGAGGTGGTCAAAAAGTGTCAAAAATTTTAGAAAGATGCCTGCTAAATCGAATACTGGCACTGAACGAAGTCAGATGTAGAATCCCCCTTTTCCAGTTTGGGCTTAGGAAGTCGCTTGGTACACCGAACCAATTGAATCGTGTTGTCAATTGTATTATTGGTTTTTATCATAAATATTTCGTACGTGGTGCCAGTATTTGTAGACGTAAAATAGGCTTTTGATAGAGTATGGCACGATGGTCTTCAGTGCAAGCCTAAAAGTCTGCTTCCTTCCCAACGCTTCACTTGTGTGCGAAGTTTCCTTGAGGAGAGAGAATATTTACAATAGATGAAGAACCCTCACGATCTGCTACTTGCTACCTTTGCGGACGACACGGTCTTTATGGCAAGAGACTCCTGCATATATACAAAGTGCTTCGGATATCATCCAGCAATGTTTATTCCGTTTTGTCAGATGGGCTAAGCGTTGGAACATTGCTTTGAATCTGGGCAAGCGTATAAATGTTACAAATACTCTACTATGACGAATAACTCCTTCTTAAATCAGGTCATAAATATTTGGTAGTGTATCTGGATAAGGGGTTGACTTTTAGCACACTCATTAACAAGCCTTACAACCCTTTTATATAACTGATGAAGCTAGTTTTCTGGAGGCTTCAAAAACAAAGTTAATTGAAAAGAAAGATGCAACTGTATGGACAAAAGACTTGAGAATTCTAAAGTCAATCGCATGGCTATTAATTGTGTTTATAGATCAGAAAGTGAGATTCACTTAAAGTGGAGTTAAGTGCTCTTTATGATTAAGTTGTTTAGTTACTCACTCACTTATTCTTATTAGTGGTTCTCGGTTCGCCTATCAATTTGTAGTACGCCCCATTCAGTTTTTGATTTCAAAACTCATACCACTGTGCCGTCTTGTTGTGGCTTCTTCTGTTGTTTTTTTTTACTATAACATTTGCCTCGTGCTTTGATTGCAGTTGCATTTATGCGTTGCTTCTGTGGCCATTTGAACGTTTGCCAAATTGCTTTCCACATACACAGAGGAGCGGCACGCACCCTTTCTTTCACCCACACACAGCCTAGCTGCCTCCCTCCCTCCGTTTGTTTTTGTTGTTGTTAGACATTTGGTCTGTCGTCGGCCAAATGCAATTTGCAATTGTATACAAATATATATACATAATATCTGGGCCCTAGCAACGCCACGTCTGGAGCCCAGAGGCAAATCAAACGCATCATTTGGCTTCCGGCAAGGCGTGCAGTGCAACAATTGGCGTCATGAGGCGCAGATGTTGGCCAATTGCTGCTGCTAACAGGCGGAAATGAATGCAAGCGGCGGAGTCCCAGCCAGAATTCTTCGAGTTTTTTTCCCCCCCGGAATATTCCGATTTGCTTCTGGTTGGTGACGTGCTTGGACAGCCGCCAGTTGGGCGCCCACTAAACAAACTGAACTCTCACCTAAGTTAAGCCCCACCTTGGTTGGACGCTGCCAAAGCAAACATTTGCACAACCGGCGTCTTCTTATTATTTTCATTATTAATTTGTCATCGAATTCCCAGACACTGTTGATCCCCCCGGATCGTCGAGATGTCTCCGTTGTTTATTTAATGGATCTCGTGGCTAATTGTTTCGATGCGGGGAAGGTCAGCCCACAAAACGGGGCTCTTCTTGGGTAACTAATGCCTTTGGCATTGTTAACTGGAATTAGAATTCCAACAGCTGGCAAATGTCACTTGTCAGCGGCTGCGTTGTGCGTTTTTACGACAAACGCCCACCACATGGGATGCCCTCAGCGCCTCACCTTTGCATGAGCCACATGCGTTCTAGTGTATATGTAGAGATGTATGACTGATACTATATGCTTCCTATATTATATTCTCATTCTACACTTTTATTTTTTGCAGGCAATCTTATTTTATACACCAAGATGGCTGTGGAAATCTTGGGAGGGTGGCAAGATTCATGCGCTCATCATGGACTTAGACATAGGCATTTGTTCCGAAGCCGAGAAAAAACAAAAAAAGAAATTACTTTTAGATTATTTGTGGGAAAATTTAAGGTAAGCAAATGAAACCATATTTACATTCTGCACATTGTACATATTATAATGCATAAGAGTTTGGATGAAAAAGCAAAAGCAAAGCAAATTATGTTTGCTTTTCGAAATAGTTTTGGCAAATAAATCATTTGTACAAATTTCGACACACAGAATATTGCATAAAAGTATTTGTTAAATGAGCAAAAACGCTTTTAATAAAGTTTTCAAAAATAATAAAAAGTTTGTACAAATTTTGTTTAGGCAAATAAAAAATTTGCACAAATTTTTTACACTCAAAATCGAGCATTGAAGTATTATTTAACAATCAAACGATGAGTACGAAAAATTTGTACAAATTGTATAAAATTTATATAAATAGCTTAAGGCAAATATTGGGATGTAAAGAAAGTTCGTAGAGTTTTTGTGAAATAATAATTATAACAACGACATCGGCCCACCTCTCGAGCAAAAACTTTTTAGTCAACAAATCTTTTTAGACAACAGAAAACTTAGCGCAATTTTTTGCAGATAAAGCAAGCAAAGTATTTGTAAGCATGTTTAAGAAAGTATACATGTTTCAATAAACTCTTCAAGTCTATCAAACAAATAAAGGTTTAGCTACTTAGGTCGAATTTCTAGTTTACTTGTTTAATCTTATTTTCTACTCTTCTAAATTCTCCATTCTGTTCCATTTCGTCCTTTACAGATATCACAATTGGTGGGCGTACAGATATTACGTTTGTGAGCTGCTCGCCCTAATAAATGTGATAGGTGAGTAAAACACGAAATACAAAAAAAATTGCAATTGCAGATGCCGCCGGTTCATTTACACTGATTCAATAAACAAATTTCGGGGTTAACAATACACACACGCACACACACACATTTCGTTCGTTATTCATTAACATTCCGCCGATTTCTGCCGAAAATCAATGACGAATTTTTATCGACTGACCGCAACAGCCGCCGCATCAAAATAAACAAAGAATCACTCTTTGGCGCGGGTTTGGGGCGAGGGGGTTTCGTCGGGTCCATGTCCAGGTTGCAGCACTGGTGGCGCACGCTGAAATTACTGAAATCTGACAAAATAATGAACTGTCAGAAAACATGGGAAATAAACAATAATAATACGAGTAATTCGTACACAAAATGGCCGACATCCCAGCTCTCTGCAGTGGTAGGGGTGGGGGTTGATCGCGGAAATGAGTTGAATAACGCACTGCCTAATTGGATTCAGATTGTGATGATGTTGCTCAGATGGGCTGATGGTGGCGCGGGTGTTGGTGGTTGTTAATGCGCCGTCAGCCATGAAATGGGAATGTCGGAGGTGTCTTGGTGAGCAACTACTGGGTAACTGATGGAGCCAGGTGGAAATATTATATTGAATTGAATTGATTTTGGTACAAATTGAAGGTAAGATTGGGTACTTTATTACTAAACGATTCGGTATTCAAATTAATGCTTTGGTACTGTGTGTTGGAGAGATCCGGGGTCGAACTACCTCTGACATTGTTTAGCATTGCTTAGAGATTTCTTTTTAATTTGTTGTTGACCACTTTCGGTCTTCTTTCTTGGGCTTTTGGAAGAAGACTATCGTCTACTTTGCATTTAATTAATTTGCTTATAAGTACTGTTAGTCCTTCCTGCATTATGAATTCTTACTTTTCTTCAATTTTTCTTTATCCCCCTTCTTTTTAGGTTCCTAACTCTTTGTGTTCCATCATTCACCTTCCATTCTTCTTTCTTTCTACTTTCTTTCTTTTCTTTCTTCCATGTTGCTGCTTTTTTTTTAAACTTTTCCTAATTTTTTCTCTCTTCTTTCTTACTTCCAAGTTTCTTCCTCCTTGCTTTATTACATTTTCCTACCTCTACGTTTCCTCGGCCCTTGTTCTTCTTCTTCTCCCTCTTCCGTTCTTCTTCCTTCCTTCTTTTTTTTCTTCATGCTTCCTCCATACTTCCTACATCCTTCCTACCTTCTCTTTTCTTCCTTCTATCCTCCTACACTCACTTCTTTCTTTGTTCCATTCACATTCCTTTCTTTCTTCCTTCTTTTTCCCTACTTTAAAAAAGGAAAAAGAAGGAAACAAGCAAGGAAGAAAGAAAAAGAAGAAACATTGAAGATTGAAAAGAGGAAGGAAAAAAGGAATGAGGAAGAAAAGATGAATAAAGAAGGAGGAGGTATGAAAGGATTTACTTTTCTTCCTCATTTTTCCCTCCTTTAAAAAAGAAGGAAGAAAGGAGGATGCAAAAAGGAAGAAAAGAAAGAAGTAGGAAGAAAGAAGGAAGAAAGGAAAAAAGGAAAGAAAGAAGAATGAAACGAGGAAGAAAAGAAGACGGAACGAAGAAAGGAAGAAGGAAGGAGGAGCTTATCTTCCTCCTTTTTCTCCTTTAAAAAAGGAAAAGGAGGAAGGAAGAAAGGAAGGAGGAAAAAAAGAAGAAGGAAGGAAGGAAGAAGAATGAAATGAGGAACAAGGAAAGGATAAACTTTTATTCTTCCTCCTTTCTTCCTTCCTTAATTCCCCCTTCTTTTCTTCCTTTCTCCTTTTTTCTTCCTTCCTGCTTTTATTCATGCTTCCTCCTTTCAACCTCTTGTTTATTGTCTCCTTTATTCCATCTTTCTTTCTACTTCATTCCTTCCATCCTTTCAGCTTTCTTCCTTCCTACTTTCTGTCTTCTACCTTTCTCCTTACTTCCCTTTTTTCTTCTCCTCTTTCTTCTTCCTTCCATTTTCTATCCTTCCTTCTTGCTTCCTTGCGCCCTCCTTCTCCCTTTCTGCTTTCTTACTCCTTTTTTCAAATTTCCTCCCTTTCAACCTCTTGTTTATTGTCTCCTTTATTCCATCTTTCTTTCTACTTCATTCCTTCCATCCTTTCAGCTTTCTTCCTTCCTACTTTCTTTCTTCTACCTTTCTTCATCCTTCCTTCTTCCTTCCATTTTCTATCCTACCTTCTTGCTTTCTGCTCCCTCCTCCTAACTTTCTGCTTTCTTACTCCTTTTTTCAAATTTTATCTTGATCTTTTCTTCTTACTTTCTTATGTCGACTGTCATTCTTCTTTCCTTCGATTTTCTTTCTGCTTTTCTTTTTCCTTCCTTGTGCATTATTTCCTTTCTTTTTCCTCGTTTCTTCCTTTCCACTTTCTGTTTTCTCCTTTCCCCTTTCTCCTTCCTCTTTTCTTTCTACTCTAATTCTCTTTCCTTCCGGCTGATTTTCTATCTACTTCCTTTCTTCAATCCTCCTTCTTTCCTTTCTAACTCCTTAATACCTTCTTACTGTCTCCTTGCTTTATACTTTCTTTCTCTTTCCTCACTTTCTTATTCCTTTTCTCCTTAACTCTGTACGGTCATTGTTATTTTGATATTCATTTGATGTACTTGCTTTTAGGTAGTCGAATCGACAACGAATGCCGTTTCAGGGTTAAGATACTTTTTGTGCTAACTCAAAAAAAAATCGTAGTGTATTCATTTGTAACACCAAAGAGAATTCACTTATCTTGAATATAAATCCATACCACAAAATCGTTACCCAGAAAATCATTCACTTTTTTGGCCTTCCACTTAAATGCTTTACATTTGCTTTTCTGTTTCATTTTCCCTTCGCAAGTTCCTCTAAATTAAACAATCGATTCCCTTTAAACATCTCATTTACAGCGAACCATTAATTATGCCGTGCGCACACGCAGCCTAATTAAAGCCTAAAACCTAAATTTATACTCATTTTTGACTAATTTTAATAATAATGTGAGAAACGTTAATAAGAACAAACCAAAACCAATGGGATATGTAAGCTTTCACTTGCATTATATATATATATATGTATTTATATATCACCTTTTGATTGATCAATCGACCATGCCCTCGCCCATTCAATCGAGACGGAGCGTTAATCCAAATCATTTACATATTGTTAACACAATCGCCCCTCCGCACCCACCCGAATTCTATATAAGTGTGTGTATACAACATATAGAAGTAGAAGAAGAAGAAGAGAAGAGGCAGCAACGAACCCATTAATTAGCCATGTCATTGGGGGCGACGGCGGAGGGGTTTATTACAAACAATTCTTCTCTTCTGCATTCTTAATGTTTGTGTTTCTTCTGTCTTCTTTTTTTGCAGGTCAAATGTTTCTTATGAATCGATTTTTCGATGGCGAATTTATGACATTTGGCTTGGATGTGATAGATTATATGGAGACCGATCAGGAAGATCGGATGGATCCAATGATTTACATATTTCCCAGAATGACCAAATGTACATTTTTTAAATATGGTTCAAGTGGGGAGGTGAGTAGGCCTAACTAGGGATCCCTTTTCGATATTAACTTGTTTCCTTACAGGTGGAGAAACACGACGCCATATGCATTTTACCATTAAATGTTGTTAATGAGAAAATTTACATTTTCCTATGGTTTTGGTTTATATTATTAACGTTTCTCACATTATTAACGCTAATATACAGGGTGGTTATTATATTCTCACCTCGGATGAGGGTTTACTTATTTCGTATGCGATTTAGGTAAGTTGAAGCACAAGATTTGGCGTATTATGGATGATGCTTTTGAGACAAACTTTGGGTGGGGTCTTAGGGTTTATGAGCAGAGGTCGAAATATGATAATTATTCCAAAAATGTTGTAAAAAGGCATGTGGAGATATTCTTTTTATCTGCTTAAAAATGAAATTGTTCTTTTTTTGAACTTGGTGTAGATGCAAGTTGTTTAGAAAGGAACCTAATCGAATCCCAGAAATACCAAATAATTAAATACGTTTTAGTTGTTTTACCCCGCATAGAAAATGACAAAAAGAAACTATTTTTTCTTTCCTGTCACTCAAAATATGAGGATTTACGTAAAAGAAGAAGGTTCAGCTTACTGTATTTTCATGAAATTGGAAATCATAATATAAATGCAGAAGACAACGACTACTGATTTCATCGACGGTCCTCATTGCGTCTATTGAACTATGTAGTGTTTTACAAGCCAAAGAGATATCATGGCAATTAAATGCTAACATCTTGGACAAAACTCAATGGAACATTTCAATTTTGGGCAAGCCAGGCCCTGTCACTAAAGCGCCACAAAAAGTCGCCTGTATCCAAATCCAACAGCACTGTATTTTTATTGAAGATTGTTGTTTGTGAGCGCTTATTGGTTCTCGGTACTAGTTGCAACACCCACTTTGTTCGTTCCTGTTTCTCTCCTGTCTTTCACTGACACTTTTGCCGAGATCTTACTTCCGAAGTGTTTATTTCGTATATGTGGTTGTGTGTTGGGCTCGTGTGTGTCTTTTAACAGCGTTCCCCAAGAAGAGAGGCTTTCTGTCTCTCTCTTACACTCACTGATGTGAACTCGGTGTGAATTGCCGGGTGTGTTCGGCCCCCCGGGCATGGCTGGGGAACACTGCTTTATAACGAGCGTGCATACATAATACACACATACATACAGCCTACTAAAGGCACAAAACAAAAAACCACTATTCGCAGAGACTTATTGTGTTCTGCTTATTTGCAGACAGTTGTTTAGTGAGCGCTCGCTCAAAACAGTTTCTGTCAAAGGTTGTCGGCTGACCGACTCGTTTGTTTTGCTCAACCGAAAAACATGTAACAGAAAACACATGAGGTGAGAGAAAAAGTGTTCCGCTCAGTGAGAGACCGCTTGTGCTGCGTTTGTTTTTTCGTTTTTCACTGAGGCGGGTCGCATTGAAAAAAGTGTTAACAGTTTTTGATGAATACGACTAACTTGTTATTTGTAATTCCCGGCAAAAGATTCACAGCTGATTTCTGTTGTGTTAGTGACGAAAGTTGAGCACGATAGACAGAAATGGGCAACACTTATCGAGTAAAGCGAATAAACGCATATGCATCCAAACGAAACTCAACTTTTTGTCCTATATATAAAAGGTGCTTGCAAAACGCATTACGCATTACTAGTGTAAATAGCCTATTAGACGATGTGCAATACAAAGTATGTACATGATTTTTAAGGCTTTTCAAACATGTTAAATCGAGTGTAATCGAGTTGACTGAAGCGCTGTCTAATTTCAGCATATCCTATCCCACAGATGGATAAGAAAGGGCATTACCAATGGTTCTTTCAACTTGTAAAGGGGTTTATTAAATTCTTTAAGAATAAAGATTAATCGATACATCGATATTTTGTGGATTCCAAATATCAATTATCGATTTTGTCTGTAAACTGAACTAAGCCCAGTGTGTTCAACCACCTGAAGCATCATCTATAGTACGCTCATATCTTTGGTATTTTTTTCACAAAATTCTGACCCACTTTTCTTCTCCTCTCTTCTCTTCTCTCTCTCTCTCTCCCTCCATCCCACAGGTTAGTGCGTCGTGACGCTATTGAAATAATCGTTCGTCGTTCAAAGATGGGCGATTGGTTTTTGTTGTATTTATTAGGTGAAAACATAGATACCGTTATATTTCGTGATGTTGTACAGGACTTAGCGAATCGTTTAGGACATAACCAACACCATAGGGTGCCTGGATTGAAAGGTGAAATACAGGATGCATGATATTGGGAGTATTAGAAGCAATACAAAATGCAATTTGTCGTCTCCAATTGAACAACAACAACAAAACAACAACAAGTACAACAAACCAAACCACAAAAAAGAATGAAAAGCCACTGCAGCAGCCGCTTCATCAAAAGTCTTCTTAAAAAAACCTAAAAAAAACCAACGTATCTTAACAAATACAACCAAAAAAACTATCAGCAGCACCAGCAGCAGCAACCAGAGAACACACATCGAAGAAAAGCATCATTTCAAATCATTAGAAGAAACCACTGAGAGAAGCCGGAACACCTAAACCAACAACAACAACAACGAAGCGGACTTAACTGTGCAACGGAAACAACATAGGAACGAAGGGAAACGAAACATCAACAACGAACACCAATCAGAGAGAATCACACACACCCAATTAGGAAGGAAGAGTGACCGTGGGGGAAAGCAGGGTGGGCAGCACTCTGCCCACCGGACAAGGCAACACCAGGCACGTGGCGACTGCCGGGCGGCGCCTGTCACTTGGATTACAAAATTTGAAGCAAAAAATAGTAGGAAAGTTGCAGTACAACCAAAGTGTGTGCACACAAGACAAACGGAGGCGGAGGCGGAGGCTCTCTTGTAGTAGAAGCAGCATCGAATCAACTCTCACACACGCACACACGCTCACGCATACGCATACGCTCACACACACACACACACACACTCATACGTAGACGCGCGCCCATGCACTTTGCTTGTCAATGCAGCCGAGAGAGGAAAATCATCCACGAAGTAGAGACGACAACCGCGTACAATTGCATTTCTGTATTAAAACGAACCCCAAGAGAGGCACGAAGTAGAGCACGAAGAACGATTGCAACATCAAGAAGAAGCAGAAGCAGAAGAAGAAGAAGCAAAACAACAACTCGAAGCAGAAGAGAATCTCTTTCTTACTCTCCACAAAAAACGAATAAAAGAACAAAAAAAAAACACACACACAAAACCAAATAATAAAATAATTCAATTCAATTAATATTACTTATTGATATCTTGAAGTGTTCATGTATTCGAATTGTAGGTTAACTAAGTCAAGCATATATAAATATAAATAAATATATATATATATAAACACCATTTTTTTTCTAACTCTAAGCATTTGTATTAACCGCTACAACAAACCAAACCACAATTTTTGTATGCAAAAACCACAAAACGAAAGTAAAAAAAAAAAACCAAACGAAAAGTAAAGAACAAAAAATATCAGTAAATATCAAATACCAAATGGAAAACCAAAAGGAAAAGGAAATACATACATACATACATAGTTCTAAATTAGATCGCCTCATTATGTAACCAACAGAAAACACACACAAACACACACACACACAGAACACTCATGGACACATTCACCAATTAACTAACTTATCAACCAAATAGAAAAAATATTCAACTCAATACAAAATGCCTAAAATACTCAAAACGAACGAAACGAAACCAAACAACAAAACAAAGCAAATGGAAAAAAAACAACAATGCTAAACTCTCTTTTGAACAACTGTACTTTTTAGGTGTGGACCAGTGCTCGAAAGCGGTGACCCAAAAGCTCTGTTGAGATTTGTTCATTACAAAGTTTCTAGCCTTTCCAGGAGATCATTTTCTCCATGTTCGCTTCAGATTACTCAATGTTATGTGTAGTTTTCATACAAAATCTTACCAAAAGGCGCCACAACAACAATTAGTTCTTTTGCCTTCATTTTTCTATCAAATTTTACCTCTTTTATTCAAAAGTTTGGTTCTATTTAGCACTAACTTACTCAGTATACTGTATATCGTTGATATTCTAATCGGTATTTGGACGATTTATCAGGAAAATTTTACTGCTTGATGAATATTTAAAGAATAGATAAATCTAGGGTTTGGAGGATCCACCGCAGCTTCCTGGGGCGATGAGAAACTATCCTTTTATCCGGCTCGAATGGCCAGTGAAATGTGGGGGGGTGGATTCTTTCAAAAATGACGTCTGTATGGCAATTAATGGCCAGGGGGACTTTTCCCTTTAGTTCTTAGCAAAATTACGCACAATTAGAAAGACATTTATTCTTTCTTTCAAATGGCTGTCTTAGAGTGACCTTACATTTCGATTTCTTCAGTTTCGATAAATCTAACTTATTGCTATACGGTGTCCCTGAAATCTATTCCAACCAAATTCCACACCAAAACCAATTCTCTGGGTTCTAGAAATCTCTTTCGGTTGGTTTCAAACTACTCGTATTTTGTAGGGAGATTTTGGCCAACCAACCAATACACAAACCAGCCAATACACTAACCAACCAATAGCGACTTCACGAACCCACACAATATATCACTGATTTTGTAGTAGGACCATAATTTTATACACACACCTTTCGAGCTAGACTTTCGAACTAGACTTTTGAAGAAAACGAAATCTCTCGAAGTTCTGGGACACCGACGTATTTCTCAAGCGATTTGCAAACCAACCGAAGCCAAAATCTCTTGAGATTTCCAGGTCACCCCCGAAAAAGACTCTTTTACTAAAAGGAGTTTTGAACGATGGGAATGGATCGAATCTGAAGAGGTTCAGTCTGGTTTCAGCAAATCGTATTCTGCTATAGTTACTATGATGTTAAATGAAGGCTTTCATTCTTTTAAGCATAGAATTTGGTTAATGATTGTTGAATTCTTACAAATATTTGTGGTGTTTGAATCTGAGTTAAAGTTTTCTGAGCACATCCACTTCATTCTTCTCAAGTACGAGTATTATTAAATAGTGCAAAGCAAGCTTGAAGAAGTGCTATACGGTACCTATTCTAGGTAGGCTAGTATCACTCTGGGCTTGCCATTTTGAACCGGTCAGAAGCAACACTGCATACGCCCTTAGGAGAGTTCCTGCCTTTCAAAGAAGCCCAAGAAGAAGAGAAGATTTTCGAAGCTCCGGTTTGCAGATTCGAACCAAAAAATTTTGTTCATTTAGAGCAGCGGTGGGCACGAAATTTGATTTTGGGAATAGTCCAACAACAACCATTATTACTGATGCTCGAGTCCACATGCCAGACATACACTGCATGTATATATGTTTTCCGCAGTCGTCTCTGCCGCGCACACGACTGGCGCCATGTCGCGATACGCAATAGATTTGTTGTTATTTTCGCTTCGTGTTAAGGCGGCAATTTTTAATGCGTCTGCGTGGCGCCAGTGATCGTAAAATAACTCTCGGGAGCAATGGGAGCAAGGGCTTGCCCACCGCTGATTTAGAAGATTCGTTAAAAGCAAATTGTGTCGAGTAGCTTCTTCGTTTTGCGAATCATTCAATTTACCTTGAAATCGAGGTTCAAAGGCTAACTCCATTCCTTTATATAGAATTTTTAACCTGTCGATTTTGGATTATTGTGAAATTTCAGCTGAACCGAACCAATGTCTTGGGTTCGAAAAGGGTTTAGCTTAAATTATTCTTTCACTCTTGGTTCGACTTAGAATTCCGAAATCCGATTTGCAGTTTTGCTCGATATATCACATATTGATTTGGCAAATTCTGATATTTAATATTATTGAAATTGATATTTTTGGGAAGTACCAACAACTTTGCTCCCAGCTTCTAACTTCTAACCTGGTCCCAATACATATTCTTTTGGTTAGCGGTGCGTTAGTTAAGAACCAACTATAATCTGCGCTTTTTTCTTTAGTGCTAACTCAAAGAGTTAATGTTTGTCGACCCGAGATGTGATTTTTCAATAAATATGTGGATTCTGTTACCTTTCAAGATACACAGCTGTCTTAACTTATAATAACTCGCCTTCTCTCCACTCTCAACGATTCTCTCCGCTCAGGCTGCACTACAACAATAGCTAAAAACACTTTGTGCTTACATTTATGAAAATTTTCTAATGTTCGATTGAAATTTATAAAACTAGTGTGTTGGTTTTGTCTGCCTTTTAGTTGGCTCGAGGTCATTACTGCTTACGGCGGGCCTTCCGTTGTTTATGATTAGCGACCTTTTTTAGTATAAGAATGCTGATGTTTAGCCGTTTCGAGGTCAGTCTTTTAGATATTGTAATGTCCTCTACTACTTTGTATAGAGATTTATGGAACTAGACTGAGAGAATGTCACATATATATATAACTGAGCAAAGGGAAAGCAGTTCACTACCATTTAAATGTATTAAGGGAGGTAGATGATGATAATAAGGTATGTAATGGTGTATATAAAAACTCCCCCAAAATGAGCTGCTTCCTTTTCGAGCACTGGTTTATGATCCAAAAAGCAAGTTTAGGCCATGGAGCTGTTTTTGTTTTTTTTTTTTTGTTCTGTTGTTTTTTTGTGCCATAGAACCACATTATTGATTCAAGTGCTACAAATTGTAATATCCGTCCAGAAAACTTTTTGAAGCGCCACATTAAGTTACTTAAGTTCGCTCTCTCCCTCTCTCAATCAGTCTCTCTCTATGTATCTATCTAAAATGGACCAAGCCAGCCTCAAAAGTTTTCCAAGAACTGTGTTTTTTGGTTTACAGATCTCTCTCTCTCTCTCTCTCTTTTCTCCCATTCTCTGTCCCACAACTCCTTCAACTCGTTCAATCACAGCCAGAACTTAACATCTAACACTGCCAATAAACATACTGACATACGCATACAAACATACATGAAAGAAAGCAGCTTCCATGCCTAGACCTTCCTCACACACACACACACACACACACATACCACATACACCACACTCACACCCACACAGCATACTCAAAGACGCATTAGATTTTAGCCCCAAAAACCAAATATAACAAATTTAAATAAACAATAAATTACAACAATAAATCGTAACAAGTAATTTTAGCCTATTTTTTTTAACCGCTTATAGCATAACTAAGTAATAAAAAGCAACAACAACCACATAAGATTGTTACTCTTTTTGTTTTTTTTTTTTGTGTCTAGACTTAAGAAACTGAAACCAAACTAAGCAAGTGTAAAAATACCGAAAAATACCAAAAAATTGCCATTAGTTGTTAGCCATAATATAAAATACATACATACATATATGATCTATCAAGTACATACATTAGTTTTTAGCTCTCTCTCTCTCTCTCCCTCTCTCTCTCTCTCTCGCTCGCTCGCTCGCTCGAACTAAAAGCAATTGTAAAATATCGTAACAACTCAACGAGAAGGAAGCGCAAGACTTTATTTTTCAAAGTGTTTGCCGCAAAACCAAAAAACAAAAAAAAACAAAAAAAAAAAAAAGTACATACATTATAATAAACATTTCATAGAACCTAGAAGCAATAAGCAGGCGAAACATTTGGACAACGTTCTTTAGTTTCCCTTCGATCTTTACTTTAACTCTTCGTTTGAGCCAGTCAACAGGAGCAATAAATTTAACAACGAACTTTTGATATATAGTATGAGAAATCACCAGGAAAAAAACACAAACAAAACCAAAAACCAAAACATAGATATTGTACTTTACTACTACTTCTACCCACTATTTTATACACCAAGCAGAATCTCAGCCACAAGAAGTTTTTGATTGAAGTAATCTCTTATGTTAATTTTGATTTAGTTACATTTCTTAATTTTGTTTTTGATTTGGGCAATAAAAGCATCAAAACTTTGTATACATATCATGGTTTAATTGAGTTTTATTTAACAGATCTCCCCACTTCCCCCACTCCCACTCCACACTCCTCTAAGCACACCACCAAATGGTTTCCTTTCCACACACCACTCTCTGCACACACACTGTTCCAACGCCAAAATACCAGGTCAATTTTTCGCTCAAACAAAATGAAAAACAAATTAATTGGTGAAATAAAACTTAGTGAAATATTAGAAGAAGAAAAAAACAATAAAGAATTTAGTTGAAAATTCTCCTAGAAAAAAAAATACTCATTTTTTAAAACAAAAACTAACCAGAACATGAAAACGATCAAAGAACAAAGCAAAGTGAAAGAGAAAAGAACCAAAGATACATCATCATGCTTGTTTTCAATCCCGCTACTGAAAAAGTTTTGTGATTTAGAGATCAAATTTTGTCCTATAACCGGTTGTGAATTACAAAATTGTTGTAAAAGCGGAATTGAGAACAAGGCTGAATGTGTCAGGGGAGGAAATCAGTGGTCGGCATTAGAAGCAGAGACTAAGGCAGAATTTCAAGCACTGCCACGACTTTTAAAGCTTTTGCCGCCCTACAGCGGCTAGAAAGAAAAGAAAACTTTTTAAAAGCTCACTGCCCGTTTTCGACGCCTTGCTATCTAATCAAATATTTTCACGGCGAAGCAAACATCATGAGGTTTTTAAAAAAAACTTTCGTTTGTAGAAGGAGGTGTAGAGCTTTTTGCAAAACTTTATGCAGTTTGCTTCACCGTGTAAACCCCGTCTAACTTGTAAACAAAAATTCTCGACGGCAGCGAAAACTACGACTCATTGATAATATAAGCTCTACGTGAAGTTTCGGCAATAAGCTTTCGGCACTTGTTGTGCTGCTTCACCCATACCCACTATGCTGTAGAGTAAAACGAACTTTCTGTCAACATGCCAAAATGTCATTTTGCTACAAGTATACGCATATGTTCTCAGTTGCCAGTGGCAACTCCTCTGCTTCCATTGCCGACATCTGAGATAAACTATCACAGAGCTGTATCAGATACAAACCATTTATGGCTTTCCATAGCGCATTTTTATTTTAGGAATCGATAGAGATATACAAATTGTACCTCTCAACTCAACTCTCTTCTGTATAAGTATACCGGTGACATGACAAAAGGCCCACGGACATAAGGCACATATCAGTTTAGGGCAGGTGCCGGCAAAAAACCCAATCCCATTTTGGCATTGGTGTGTGTGAGCGCAGCGAAAAAACTGATTCAATCGCGAAGCAGTCAAACAAGAGCCGAACACGCAGCGCAGCGAAGCTTATACTGCTTATACTATGTGTGAGCCGACTGCTTTTGAGAGCTTGCCTATGCCCAGTTGTTTGCGACGTGACGGCCTCTAGGTTAGGGTAACCATCGGCCTGGTCGATCCGCACTGCTTTACCAGAGTTTGTGCACTATATGTCAGCTATCTGCCAGGCGATTTCAGACAGCCATCGGCTTCGGTATATTCGGTAATTTTAGTAATTTTTCGCAGTTTAAATTTCCGGAGACAGTACATCAGAATCGGCCAAATTACCAAAGACTGTTCATGAAATGTCGTGCGTCCGCCAGGCGATTTTGGGACAGCGCTCGGCTTGCACATTCTCTTAAAAGCCGCCCCATTTCTCATGAAAAAGCTTGGACCTTATAAAGTTGCTTCTCTTCTTTGATTTACAAAAGGCACACATTTCGTCTTGCACCCAGCAGGACCTCAAATTAAACTAGGCGAAAAGTATTTAATTCGATGCTTAATACGATTAATTTTGTTATGGATTTGCATTACGTAAGTTTCTCTAAAAATCATAGTCCGCTTTTTGTTAGAGATGCGGGTTTCAAACGGACATCAGTTTTACGAAAGTTTCTTTTAAGTTTGAAATAAGTTTTTCCTTACAGATGCGGGTTTCAAACGGAAAAGATTCAGTTTTTGACTCATTTTCGCTATCGAGAAAGTGTCCAGAACGGATCCGAATACATGTATCGAGCCAAAAACTGAGCGACAGGTAATACTTTTCGGACCGAAAACGGCACACGTTCTCGATAGTTTAGTAAGAGAAAATTTCTAGAAAATGTCGAAAACGGATCCGTTTTCGAGGTCGATTGTCGGATGGGTGTGGAACAAATATAATCTAATCTCTATTTTCCTAAATTTACTTACCTGATTTGGTGTTTCTAGCTTTTCTACTTTTTGAACTAGATTTAAGTCGTAGCGATATTTTAGCACAAGCAGAAAGAAAGATTAAAAGTTATTTAAAAATCTCTACAAATAATTGACTGTTCTTACGACCTTAATGAACTAAGTAAACACACCTTGTATATGCAATTATGCAAGCAATCATTTTGGAAGTACCCACAAAGGCTTCTTCTGTCTGTTCCCAGCAAACATTTTATAAAATTTTTGATCACAAGGTTTCGAGTCCTCGGCTGATCAAAAGTCATAAATGGTCGTTTCGATTATATATACTTTGTCGGGAGAAATGGTACCTAGCGTGACTCTGAAGATTCGTTTTGACCCGTTATGATCAGTTCGACTATTTTCGAACATTTCGAGCATTGTCAAATCTAATTCAATAAACAATTTGAGCATATCAGTATCGAGTCTTCTTTAATCGTTGGTTTAATCTTTTATCATGAAAAGGGCTCGAAAAGACTGATTTGTTAAGCGACGTCAGTGTGGGTGGAGTTCTAAAATAGTTATGGCATCGCAGGCATGGAGAGACGGCTGCTGAACTGACAGTCGACAGGCCAAGATCGCTGATACTAGAGGGTGTTTCCTGTTGAAACAGCTTTATGATTCACCAGTCTCTTTTGTGGTATTGTGTGCCTCTCTGTTTAAAGTTAAGCGAAAGCGTTACTTTAAGTTAAAAGCAATAGAAATTTTAAATTTCTATAGAAATTTTAGGTGTTTTCATCCTTGAAAATATAGGCATCAGGTATAGTTCCTTTGACAAGCGCCTGAATCAACTATCGAAACACTTTTCAAGCGCTATTGCAGTTTTAGGTTAGATGTTTTAAAAAACTTCGAAATCTTTTGAGTTAGCCGAAGTATGAGAAATTTTTCAAAAACTTTTGGCCCACAATGAGTGACATTCTGCTTCAAGGGCATTTTCTCTCTCTCGGAAAAGGGCATAAAGAGTGACTAACAACTTTCTCTCTAAATAGTTTAAGAATCGTTGAGGAATTCCCCTAGTTTTAAAGGAGTTTCTGAGGTTATGCAACTTGCATTTTGTTTCGTTCTTTGATCGTTTTCTCTGGTCTGGTGTAAAAAGCAACAACCAAAAAGCATTAATAAATTGAAACTGCCAATTCACATTCTCAGATAAATTTAAAACAAAATTTAATAAATTTAATTACTAAAACTAAACAAATTATACATGAAAATTGCTGAATATTTAGAGAACAAAAACCAAAAACACAAAATAAAATAAAATACCAAAAAAAAAACCAAATAAGTAAATTTTACATAATTCTAGGCAATTCAATGTCGTTGTACTTTGTTTGGCTTTTGCTCTCTCTCTCTCTCTTTATATATATATATAAATCTCTCTCTATCTCTCTCTCTCTCGCTGTCTCGTTCGGTTTCGTTTCCGTTTCCGTTTTCAGTTCTAGCATAAATGTGTGTGTGTGCGAACAAATAGCAGACAATAATTAGTAAGTACTGAGTACTGAGTACTGTGCTTGAGTACTGTGTACTGTGTACTGTGTGTGTACTATGCCCACATGCATACATACATACATACATACATAATATCGTCGTGTAAAGTGTAAAGTTTGGTTTCCATTCGAATCGTTTTTTTTGTTGTCAAGGCACAAACTTTGTTGTCTTCCAGGGAAAGCCAGACAGGAGGCAGGAGGCAGGAGGCGGCAGGACGGTTTTAGCATTTTGGGTTACTCGTTTTTGGGTTTAGCAAGCAGCGCAAAAGTAGTTCCTAAAAAGGCATTATTGTTCAGTTTTGCTTTTCGGTTTCTCTCTTTTTGATTTCTCTCTCATCGAAGAAAACTGCCTTAAAGTGATTTTCAAGTAAATATATACACAGACATATGTAAGCCCTTGTACATAACCTTAGTCCCCCCCCCGCATAAAGGAAACAATTTTTTTTACTAAATCAACTTTTTAAGCATTAAACGAAGAATTACAAATTGTAAATACAACAAATTTTTTGATTATACAAATGAAATTGTAGCCGGTAGACGAAATCTTTAGCAAAATTACACCTAAGTTTTCCAGATTCAGATGACTTTTTCAAGCAGACAAACAGAACAACAACAACAAGAACAACCCGAAGAACAACCCAGCCAAGGAGCAACTAGGATTTTTGTAACTCGAATCGATTGTTTTCCAAGCAGCTCTGGCGTTTAGTCGACTAATGAGAATGTAAACAAGAAAACCAAAACCAAAACCAAAAAAAGTATGTAAAATAATTGCATAAATAATTTCAAATATATTCGCCGATTGCCTTCAACTAGAGGAATTTTGATTAAAATTAATAATGAATTACGAATAATGAATAATAATAATATTAAATTAACAATAATAATAATAATAATAATAATATTGCATTAACAAATATTTATACAACCGAAAACCAAGCAGAGAAAGGACAACAACAACAACAACAAATCTACACAAAATGGAATTCAAAAAGAACTGAAGTAAAAACAAAGATTTTAACAAACAAAAAACGCAGTAACAAACAAACAAAAAACATTCGCAATTATACACGCATTATAAGTACATACCTAAATATATACATACAAAAAGAAAACAAACAAACAAACAACAAACAAACAAACAAACATATATGTCCAATGACATAGTTGCACTCACTCACCCAAAAACCAAAAAAAAAAACCACACACAAGCTACAGTTCTGCCACAAATTTTTAAAAGGAGAAAGAGACCAAAGAGGTTGAATTCAGTTGAGTTTTTTGTTTCACAAAAAAAAAAAAATATATATATATACATACACATATCCTACTTACAAACCGAGGAGAGATTCACTTGTGAGACCCTCCCTCTGGTTAGGTAAGCCGTTATTCTTCTTTCATCCAAAAGTGATCCCAGTTTACGGTCTTTGGTTACTGTTTTTGTTTGGGTTTTGTAACCAGAATGGGGATTTACACATGCGGGAAAACTGTTCGGTCATTCAGATTAGACCAGGGGCAGGCATATTCCTAACTCGTGTGCATACGAAAAATCTCAAAGCTGCGCTGCTCCCACACACACACAATATAAGCGCTGTACAAGCGCAGCTGCGTTGAGTGATTTGCTGCTGCGCGACGCAGTCGTTGCTACTGAAATTGAGAGCAATTTTAGTGCTCTCAGTCACACCAATGAAAAAATGTGCATGTATTGTTTGCCTGCATCTGGATTAGACTCAAGAGTTTATTTCAGTATGTCAAAAGTGTCAATCTAACGAGGGTACACTTCTTTTCTCCTTTCTCAAAGTGATGCCAGATCCGCTTGATTTTGTCTATGCGAAGTCTAAAAGGAAATTAAACTCAGTTGTAAAAGTGGATGCCACTTTTTAAACATTTTTATAAAGCCTTCAACATGATTTTCAATCACCTAAGGCATCTAAGGATCTTTGGGTATATAACAAGCTTGAATCACTTGAAGTAAAAAGTACAAAAAATCTGGAGAAATATTGAATTTCTTCCTTTAAAGCATTAATGTGTGTTATAAAGATGATCTTAGTCGTTGCAGGCTTCAATTCTCGCAAGTTTCCAATTCTTCCACCTTGCCATCTTCTGTGTGAAAGTTAAATATCTGTTACTCGTCGCCTACTTCTTTTATTTCCAATCCCGAGGGGGATATACGGCCCTGATCGGCGGGTGAAACGTTTGCATTAGTGTTTAACATACAGTATGGAGGTGAGCAAGCAATACTAGATTACGTTTGTGAAAAACGAATTGCTTAGAAGAAACCGATTGCTTAAGGCCAAATGGATTCAATGCGTCAAAAGTGTAGTTGATCTAGTAGCCAAAGACATTCTGCTTATTTATAAAAGTGAATTTTCATTAGAAAAAGCAACGTTTACACGAGCCCAGCATGTTCAAGAAGCAAGCCAAAAGTGACCTGCCCGACCTGTCCGACGTCTGGGCATCGAATGCAAGCAAAGAGAGCGCTGCTTACGCTCATATGCCCGACTTTAGCTCGTGTGCGTGTAAAAAGTCGATTGCGCTTGGCCCCTGGGGGCCTATGGAGGAACATCGCTGATATAGAGCATCAACAACTTCTCTCTTCCAGCGAACTCTATTGTTAGCCGTCGCATTGAGGTTCTCGCCCACTATTTCCGATGCTTTCCGCTTCTCTACCGATGGTTCTTCTCCAAGGTTCTCCGTCCAACGAGTTCCATTCCATTGCCTTTCTTGCAATGTGATTCTCATTTTTTCGCAGTGTATGTCCTATTTAGCTTCATTCCATGCTGATTATTATGGTGTCGACACTCTCCACATTCGCTCCTTTTAGTAGCTTGGAGATCCGTATTCTGTGTGGCCAGAATATGCAGAATATGCGTCGCAGGCATCGATTTACAAATGTTTGGAGTTTTGGCACTATGGAAGTTGTAATTTTCCAAGTGGAAGAACCATTTAGGAGCCTTGGCATTACGTTAGAGCCTGATCTTAAGCCTGACAGCATCCCAAAGGCATGCTTCGTGTTCACCTTGAGGCCTAACGATTTAGCTGAGGTGTCCAGGTCGGCTAGTGGACAGAGCACATATCTGCCGAACGCCACTCAAGACCGGAAAAGGCATAGTATATAGGGACAGTAGGAAACAATTCACTGAGCCTATTTACAAGGAGTCGCCTGTTATTAGGTGACAATCGCATAGTAGACAGGGACATCACACATTCCTGCCGAACGCCAATCAGGACTGGAAAAAGCTGCGAAAGCATTCCACAGTGAAACACTTAACGCTGGGCGCTGTCGTATGTCGCTCTGATGAGGGAAATAAGTTTTTCCGGTATCCCTAGCCTTCGTAAACCCTGCACATATGCATTCCCTGCTGACGCTGTCGAAGGCCATGTGCAGGTCTGATCTCCACGCGGTACATTGCTCGATCAGTATGCGCACAGTGCACGATAAGTCCTGTCCATAATGGAGTCTATCAAGCGATCCTTTACTATTTAGGCCATGAGCCTCGAATTGGTTGGCAGCACACAAGTTCCCAGACTGTTGTCGCATTCGCGTATGTCCCCTTTTTAAGTATTTTTATCAGGATGCCCCAAAACCATTCCAAGGGGAGCTCCTCGGTTTCCCCATGCCCATGCCCGGGTACAGAAAATCCTCTGCCGTTGCCGGCTGGTATTTAAAGAGCTCCGCCGGCATGCTGTCAACCCCGGCTGCTTTGTTGTCGGGCAGCGATTGATTGGCCGTTAGGATTTCGAGTGCTGAAGTCGTTACCCTGTGGTGGCTTTAAATCTGTGGTAGCTTGGTGAAAGGTCCTCTACTACACCCAAAAAAAAAAAAAAATAATAATAATCAAAATGTCACTATTTAGTCATCAATTTGAAACTATGGAGCCTCATTTTCCCGTTAATACTTCAAAAATCAAGCTAATATTTTCGATAGTATTCAAATTATATTTTCTTGTATAAGATCAATTTGATACTCTCTAGGATCAATTTGAGACAACGTGTATCAAATTGATATTGAATTACTATTCCTCTGGTTTTGCTGAACACAAAAGTCAAGTTGCATTTGCCGCAATAAAAGAAGATCCTCACGGGCAGCACCGCGTTCTCGCCGGGACACTCGCGACGCAGACGATGGATCTTGCCATTCTTGTCAACCTTGTAGTGTTTGAGCACAGCTTGCTTGACCTGCTTGAGACGGAGCACCAAGTGCAAAGTGGACTCCTTCTGAATATTGTAGTCAGAAAAGGTTTCGACTGTCTTCCAACTGCTTGCCGGCAAAGCTCAGACGCTGTTGATCTAAATGAATTCCTTCTTTGTCCTGATTTTAGGTTTTGACATTTTCGATGGTAACCGAGGGTTCGACCTCAAGAGTGATGGGCTTTTTTCTAGACGAAGATCTGCATGGTGCAATCCTTTTACTCAGCAACTTGGTTCAGCAACATCGCCAGCGTCACTTGCTCCTGTTATGGGCTTGTTTCAGTGGTAGCGGAAACTTTCTCACAGCAATGTCCACGCTTCCTTGCATGCATTCTTCTTCTTCTAGTTCTGATTCCTTGTGGGACATAGGGCATCAAATCCGAGGCTGGGTTGATGTTTCAGTAGCTAGTTCTGTTCAGAAAGTAGGGTCGCTGGCCCTACTCGCCTATGCTGGTGATGGGGCTGCCATCTTAGAGTCCAGGCTCTCTAGTTATCAAGCTTCAGCAATTTTCCAGCCTACTTACCGAAGACGCACTAAGGCCAATTCGGCTTCTTGACTCGCCTTCTCACAATTAGCTCGCCACGAACCGAAGTCCGTGGCTACACAGAGAATACTTGACTCGTTTTAGGGAGTCGGAAGTTCGTGAGCTGCTTGAGCCGACCGTACAAGTACAGTCGACTCCAGAGATCTACACGAGTGCACCGCAACTGCAAGTGCACTGCATAGGTACTTGATATTTTCGCACTCGGATATCCCGACTACTCCAACAAAACGTATACTTTAGTATTTCTACTCGCGGCATAGTTGCGTCTCGCACTTAAGTGCGAGCATATAATGAAAATATTTCTTGAACCGTCGTTCGTGGAAAGGACTTACCCTTTTTTTTATGGATCTTTAATAAATTTATTCATATACATACTTATTTAAGTCGGATATGCCTTTCCCTACCCTGAGTAGACAAACGGTTTAGAAACCAACAAATGCAAAGAGCAATACTCAGGTAATACTTAACTATTGGTAGAATGTGTATTTGCGTATTCCACTTTGCTGTCTGTGTAAAAGTGGTTTGTAACCTGCAAAATCTGCGTGCGACCGTCCCCTCAAAGACGAAAGTATCGTGTGGTGTCGCTCAAAGCAGGCACAAGTATATTTGACACCCGCTCAAAACTGAGACCAGTCACTGAAATACTTGTCCAATATGAGTGAGTAGATAAACTGAGTGGAAAATCATACCCAAGACGCATTTACAACAAGTATACTCGAGTCAAGAAAACAGGCACTCTTGCAGATCTCTGGTGTATACTAAGCTTAACACTGCTTGTTGTTCACGTTATTCTTCGTCAGTTCACCAATAGACACTAGAGATTTCTTAGATTTATTCGAGCTGAGTTAGATTTTGATCTGAATTTGTTACACTTTTCTTTTACTAATTGCATTAGCTGTTGAAGTAGCGAATCTTTGGTTTTAGCAGCCAAAACTGTTTCATGGTTAACTGAGTTGCATTTGAGTATGAAGTGTGACCAGGCAATAGCAAAAAAAAAACCAGCTGAAAAAATATATTTATTCTATCTGGCTGATCTCCCGTGAGAGGTAATCAGTTGTTTTCAAAACGAGTTGGCAGGTCCAAGGCCCTTAAGCAGGGTTTCTCTTTGCCTCTCTCTAACACTCACTAATGCATTACTTCGGCAAGCATTCGGTGTGAATCGGCGAGTGTGTTCGGCCCCCCGGGGCACTGCCCTTAAGTATAACCTCTCAGATTCAAGAAATCTTTTTTGCTGTCCATTCGCTGCTCGTAACAGCAGGTAATTGCGGTGTTCTTCCCATGTGTAAACCCCATTTTTGTTGCCCTCTCTCTCTCTCTCTCTCCCTTTTTCTCTCTAGTTCTCTCTCTCTCTCTCTCTATTGCTCTCTTTCTCACCACTCCAAATAAGTACTCCCCTTAAAAAAAACAAATCTTATGCCCCAAAAAGCAGAAGAACCACAAAACACAGCAACAACCACAACAAATTCAAAAGAAAAGAAAACCAAACAAAACGAAAAAAAAAAAACAACCACAAAAACTATGAATTAAACCTTATATAGTGAATAATACATTTAGGTAACCTTAAGCCATCTAATTTATATTTGACAAGACAACAACAAAAAACTTATATATATATACATTATATATAGCCTAATTATACATATACAAGTAAATCCAAACTAAAACACTTATACATAAACTATAAACTAGTTAAACCAAGAATAGAATCAATTTGTTCGACCGTTTCTTTTCCTTTTAACTAGTTATAAATTTTGAATTCTTGATTATGAGTCGTTTAAGTTTGTTGATACGAAAACAAAACGCGAGCATGGTTAATAAAGCTTTAATTTGAAGCTATACGTACATATAGAAACACATATGTGGATGATGGTATAAACGAAGCAAGAGAAAACGTCCTCAGTTTATAAATTTTCCAATGAGTGACACGAAGCGGTAGGTGAGGAGTCCCCATAACATATTAAGTAATATTACAGAATGAATTATTATTATCAATTCAGGATTGATACGTCGTATGAGGAGGAGGAGGAGTAGTAGGAGGCAAGCTAGATCGTATATAGAAAAGTATATAGGCGACACCCATACATATACACCCAATTATATAAGTATATAGAAATGAATATGTGGAATGCATGAGGGGCGAATGAGAGTTTTTAGTCAGATGTCACCACAACATACACATACATATACAAGCGTATATATATACAGTATATATATATACATATGATGAAGGCCCCCTATATATATATATATTGAGGATATAAACGTGAATTTTTTAGCAGTCTAAGTGCATACCAAACTGATCGATCGTATAGAAAGAGCGCATTTTCAGGATCATATAACATATTCGACATATATCTATATAGACGAAGACGACGGAGAGGAGGAATAATAAATGTAATCGCAGATTGAATAGACCATCCTCATTCCCATGACTTGACTTGTAAATAACATTTACCCACACACACACACACACACACACACACATTTTACCATTAGTTAATTTTACTAAAATATGAAAATACCCAAATTACAAACTAACAAACACACTCACACACACACACACACCAACTCATACGCATTGAAAAGTACAGTCTATACCAAAATGCAGAGGCAAAGCATCCACAGAGAACGGCGACTCACACAAGTGAATGAGAGGCAGAGAGGCGCATGGCAGAAGGATGAAGACGAAGACGAAGACGAAGATGATAAGTAGTAGGCATGTTGATGAGAAATATTAATAAACTACCAAGTAACATTATAAAAACCAAGGCAAAACAGAATATTAATTATACAGAATTATTATAATTACGAATTAAAAACCAAAAACCAAAACGCAAATGAATAAAGAAACAAGGCAAAACCAAACAGAATATGACATAAAACACACAACCTTATTATAATGCGATACAATTGAGTAATCAACCGAAAAACGAATTGACAAACCGTTGTATAATTTTGATCAGAAAAGTAATAAAAACAAACAAACAAAAAAACAAAAAAAAAAACACAAAAAAAAAAAAAAAAAACAATTTTCGATTTGTTACGAAATATACATAAAATATCTAAAGGCGTTTTCAATTGGAAGTGGGGGAGGGTTTCAATTGCAGCTTGGAGGAATGAAAGGAAGGTAAGTGCTTTACACTTTGTAATGGTATTTGAAGTCGCCAGAGCCAACAAAACATACACAAACACCAAGTTCAAGCCTAGGATCTACTTCTGAGATATGGCGCTGAGCCACTTTTGAAACGTTTTTAGCCGCTTTTGAACCGGTTTACAGCATGACGCCATGACGCCTAGCCTTTGACTTTTTCATAATCGAGATGAAAATACTGTGAAAATTTCGTTAAGATCGGTTCAGCGGCTTAGACGCCCATAAGGAACAAACATACTTTCACTTTTATATATATGTTTAGATGAGGTACAGTACGCCACTTTTTAAATTGTTCTGAAGTTCCGCGAAAATCAACCCCAGGGTACTGAGCATCGTTTACAGCAACAATTTCAGCTTTCAGACGTCGATTCAGCACATAAATCATCAATACAATGGGACATCCATTCAGCCAAGCCATTTGATCTACCATAAATTGAAGTACATTATAAGAAGCATGAAGAAATCAAATGTAAATATGCTAATCCCTAAAGATTTTTTAATAAAAAAACCTGCAGAGTGAGACTGTAAGACTGGTTTGTAAATCACTGTACTGGGGGTGGCACCTTCACACACTGTCTAATATCAAACTGTGATGCACTATTCAGGGAACAATGCCTCAAAAATTTTAGAACCACAAACTGTGAGTACGGTTTACGAAGCACTGTCAAAGAGGCAAGTGCTTCCAAAACTGCAGACTCTAAAACTGTGATTTGGCGAGTAGTCCAATGACTGTCAAACTGTAAGATTTCAAATTTCATTTTAAATTTACAGTTTGACAGCCATTGCACCACTCGCCAAAGCACAGTTTTAGAGTCCGCAATTTTATGTTGCCTACTTTCAGGAGGGCCCATTAAAACATATTTAAATTTTGTGCTGCCTACTTTCCGGCTTGCCCAATAAAACACATTCCAATTTTATGCTGCCTACTTTCCGGCTAACCCCATAAACACATTTCAATTTTTTGCTGCCTACTTTCCGGCTTACCCAATAAAACACATTTCCATTTTGTGCTGCCTACTTTCCGGCTAAACCATTAAAACTAATTTCCATTTGCTGGGACTCATATTTTGTGCTGCCTACTTTCCGGCAAGCCCATTAAAACACATTTCCTTTGGTAATATTTTGTAGTTTTATTTGCTGTATCTTGGTTATATATGTTATTTGTGATTTGCTTAGTGATTAATTGTCCATATATTTTACAAGCAAACAAAAAACAACACCTTCTTAATACCTTGTTCCAAAACTCTCAACATGTAGTACATTTAGGAATAAAAGTAAAAAAAAAGCAAAACACATGTTCAAACCATACCCCTTTTAATATCTTTCAAGCTGTTAGGTTTTTAGTATAAATTCTGACTAAGGAATGCTGCTACTAGCGACCTCTGGCGGCAGGCGTTTGAAAGCGAGCTTGAAAAAACTGTCAATAGATGGCGCTGTTTCCTCAGTAGCTCCATCTAGATTTCACTTTTAATACAGGACTTTTAGCCAAACAAGCCGAAAAGTATGCAATGGTTTGTGTATTGGAGTGGATGGCATTAGCGTAGTTTTACACCAGATGGCGCATTCATTTGTGCCAGCCGTCGGGTAGGTGGCGCTGTTTCACCAGGAAGTTGTCATTCTTTATGCAAAAATTGGTGGGGGCGCTGTTTTACCAGGAAGTTGTCATTCTTTTTCCAGCTTGATTGATTCAAAATGGTATATCTTCGATGACAAAAATCGCTGAAATGTTTGTTTAATTTTTTTTTAAAGCTAAGAAATAATACTTCACGATATTATCAGAGAGTGCGAATCTAAAAAGGGCCGAAAAATGCATCTTCAGCAAATCAAAATCAAATTACAATAAATCTGGACGTGAGAGACCATTTCTGTAAACAGATTCGTGTTCAGCACACTTAAATTATGTAGAATCACCACAAAGCGTTCGATATAGTGGAAAAGTCTTATTAAGTTGCCTTGTGTAATTGATTTGTCTTAAATAATTTACTCCATTTTCATTAAGACGGTCGCATTTCGACCACTGGGCGAAGCTTGCATAACTAGTTTATTTCCCAGACTCGATCAAGTGATTCAATGTGCCCATTTCATTTTGTTTGAACCTGCTTTATCTGAGCATCTGAAAATACTAAAAGGCTCCTTCTCAATTACTCTCAAATGCTTCAGGTGTCCTTATCGCAATCCGTTTAAAATAATTCGCCAGCGATAAAAATCGCCTAAACTTCCGGCAAAAAAAAAAAAACAAACAACAAAATTTCCATCAATATTGAATAACTCGCAGGACTGAGCCTGCCCCGATAAATATCGGCATGTATCTTCTTCCATTCGACACAACATGAGCTAATCCCGGTTCCATTTCCTTCTGCCAGCCGCCTCGTCCAGGTCCTGGTGTAATAGCCAAGGAGAGATCGAAGTGCGATATGATTTACATGCGACATAATTACCGCTGATTGAATTGAGTTTGTCACAAAGGTGATGCCTCGGCATTCTCGCACATATCGCATGACAAAAAGCAAACCGACTCCCGACCCGGACCCCTACCCTTGACCCCCGGTTCGAGTCCCAGATGCGAGATAAGCGCTCACCTCTCATTCACTCTTTTTGGGCTAAACGGAAATGCACACTGCAAACGCAAACGCAAACGGCGAACTGCAACCGGGGAACTGGAAGCTGAGGGTTTTTTTTCTGTGTTGATTTACTCTCGCTTGTTTGGTTGTTTGCCTGTTTATTCGAACGTCAGGTCCTGGCTGCCAAATCAAACTCTGATGTTTGGCAATTGAATGCAAAAAGAAGCCAAAACAAAATAGAAGTATGCTTTTACAGTGGAAACTGCGAAGCCAACAGAATGACATCAGCTAAAACAGAGCCCAATACTTGGCCAGTATTTACTGTACTCCTTGTTTACTCTACTCGAGTGGAGGCTCCACTGTTTGTCATTAATTGTTGCTGTCGCCATTTTGTTAACTCTGATTCAACTCTGATGAGCTACACCAACGGAAGTTTGCATTTAGCAAATGAAACACTTGGCCAAACGGCAAATGGTTCGCTGATTCCTTTATTTTACATAAACACATTTTTTTTAAACAGAAAGCGGAGGAAAGAGTTCCCAAATTTCTCCCCAGCTCCTTGCCCTTGCCTAATCCCGGACTTTGCCATTAACACCAAACCCATGCGAGGACAACAAGTAGCGTTGTTTATGTATTTGCCTCTGATTTATTTATTTATTTATTTATTATTACATTTGACTGATTGCCAAGGCCCAAAGACCAGCACCACCCCCACCCTCACCCACCCCGGGACAAATCTCATGTATTATGAATCGGTTTATTGTCGTGTGCGTCTATTCAGGATTTTTCGGGGCTCGTAAAAATCGTGTTGATTTTTGTTTTGTGTAGCCGGCAAATCATATTAAGGCATCTAATATGCAGCTGAAAATCAAAATCCCATTTAGCATTCCGAGTGGCAAAGGCAAAGGCAAGTGGCAGGCCCATTGAATTCCAGTTGGGTAAACATTCGATCCAAAGATCTTGAGCATAAATTGTTATAAAATACACACACACACATTGGCGAGTTTACGAGCTTAGCTATCAAAGTGTTTAACCCACCTTTCCTATCGAAATAGTCAGCTTTGCTTTGATAAATGCAACATTTAATTGTAGATTGAAAAGACGCTGTTCCAATCCATTCCATACATTCTTTTTTATACCCTGTTCCCATTGAAAATGGGACCAGGGGGATCATGAAGTTGTGCAAAAGTATGTAACATAAGGTACAAAGAGCAGCTTGCCTGGGCATTATAGGATCCCCCGCATCCACACCCCAGGCGGCCCTGGATGTAATCCTGAACCTGGAACCAGTAGACACTTTCCTGAAGTGTGAAGCTTCGAGAAGCGCAGTAAGACTCCGGGAACTGAAACTTCTCAAAGCATCTACTTCAGGCCACAGCAGTATCCTTCAGGAAGTAGGAATAAGTGCAGAGGCAAAGGGAAGTGACTACTGCATACCAGTCAGAAATGGAACGACAACTTTGGAACTTTGGAACCCAGAGAGAAGAATGGAAGCAAGACACTACCATCAGGGAGAACGAGCTATCCATCTATACATACGGTTCAAAAACGGAAGAAGGCACAGGAGCAGGCATCTTCTCCGAAGAACTTGCGACACAGCTCTCATTCCAAACTGGTGTAGCGTTTTCCAGGCAGAGATTTATGCTATCTGGCAGGCGGCTAAATTGATATACACCTTGGATGAAACTCCAAGGAACATTTTAATCTTGGTCGACAGCCAGGCGGCTATTAAGGCTCTGTCATCAAACGCAACAAAGAGCGTCCTAGTCCACAGCACGGCGACAGCACTGAACCAAATCCAACAGCGCTCTATCACCCTCGTCTGGGTACCTGGTCACGCAGGCACACCGGGCAACGAGGGAGCAGACGAGTGCGCTAGGAACGGCTCAGCGCTGCCAGCGACGCAAGCGGTTACGGACATTCAAAGACCCCTGCAGGACATCATGACGGAATTGAAGTGGAGGGCCAGAAATAGGGTAGAACAATAATGGGACCTCGCACCCGGTTGTCACATCTCCCGATCACTCTGGCTAAGATACTCAACCAAAAGAACTTCCCAACTCCTGCACTTTAGCAAGAACAGGATGAGAACTATGGTAGGAGTCATAACGGGGCACTGCACCATCGGTCAAATGGATTGACTTCTGCCGTAGCTGTGGGAGGAAATAGAAAGCATCCATCACCTTCTATGCGACTGCCCTGCACTTCTTAGGAAACGCACCCAGCATCTGGGAAAACCATTCTTTGAAGACCTGGGCAGTCAGGCAAATGTGCCCCTAGAAGACCTGGCTGTTTTTGTAGACTCCTCAAAATGGTTTAAATAGAGAGTTTGCGCAGAATCTGACCGTCAATTCCCACTACCCCCTCCCCTCCCATCCCCCCCATTTGGCTGAAAAAGTTGTAAATATTTCAAACGGTCACACTTGCAAGTGTCAACTTACCAAAAAGTTGGAGTTTGTTGAAAAAAATTACCTTTTTCTAATTTTAACTATTAACTTATCAACCAACCCTTGTATATAAGTGCCGCTTAATACTATTTTCTAGTTGTAGAAGCTGTCGCATATTGACTTTTAGCTCAAAAAAAAAAACACAAAATTTGGGAAGCTCATTTTAGAAGTAGGTGAGTCTTGGGCCTTTCATATTAAACCAACAATATGATATTCCATAGGTATACCCATATTTTGGTTGATTTTATAAGTTAAACAAATATTCCAAAAAGAAACCAATGACTAATCAACCCATCCTTGTATGTAAGTGCCTTGTAATTCTATTTTCGTGCTTTAGAGGCTGTCACATATTGATTTCAAGCTTCATGCTCGTTTTTCTACAAGTTTTTCGTCTCGAGTAGGGCAAAAGTGGCACAAAAAACAAGCCAATGGCTTATAAACCCACCTGTGAGGCTCTAGAAGGTGTTACTTATTGACTTTTACGAGTTTCAACGAATGTTTTGTATCGAATAGTGCAAAAGCGGCACAAAAAAAAAACAACACAATTATGGCAGGTTGGCCCGATTAACATGAAAATCCTTTACAATACTTGCTAAGCATTATTTATTATTTGGGTCTACTTTACCTTCTTGTCTGGTCATCGAACTCGGTTCTTTTGCATTTAAGACGAATGAATTGGGGGTCTTACAGTACTCCACCATCGGACACGCCGCAGAGCTTACTTAATAGCCATAGGTTTCAGCGCCATTCTTGACTGGCTTGACTAAATGATAAATTTCCTTCAAGTAAGTCAACTAGCTGTGAGTTAACCTTTAGCTAAAAACTGTTTCATGTTGGTGGGAATGGGATTTGGCTGAGACCATTAGCAAAATCAACAGTCATCTCCACATTTACAATTCTCGGTGGCATATTCACACTTACTTACACTCGCACACACTCGCACACACACGCACGCAGGACTCTAAAACTCAAGCGGCGTCGGCAACAAAGGGGCCAGCGACTGCCTGGCCAGGAGGAAGGACTCTCTCTCTCTGCTGTGCTCTCTGTCTCTGGCCGTGTTGTCAACGATGTGGAAAATGTTACGCTACAATTTAATTGAAAGGATAATCAGGAGCGCACTCAGCGCAAAGGGGGCCAGGCAGAAAAAAGGATACACAAAGGCAGAAGCCGTAGCCGGAGCGGTGCTAAAAGCTGCAGAATGAATGAATAAAGGCAAATAGAAAATAAAGCAGCGACACAACATCGGCTTTTGTTGTACCCGTCAAGTGTCCTTTTTGATGACGACGGCGAGGACGAGGACGTTTCGGGGTTGCTCTGGTAGACCTCGCTTGTGGCCGGGTACGTGAGCCCACAACGTGGCCGGCTTTGCTTCCGTCGATCCTCAACGGAGCTGGGGCGAGAGCGAGAGGTCCTGTGGCGACACTTTTGTGAAGGGTTGTCCCTTTGTCCGCGTCCGCGTCCGCGCCCTGCTTTGCGATTGGCAAATGAAACTAACAGAAAAGAAGCGAAATTAAATGCGTTGCACACACAAGTTGCAAATTTCATGCAACAATCAAAAAGGATTCACGCTGCGTGTCCTGTTCCGTGCTGTGCCGTGCCGAGCAAAGGAGCAGAAATGTAATTTTAATCGAATTCATTGCCCCCTCCGCGCCCGCAGTGTTTCGATTCCCATTCAAGTGCTAACCTTATTAGTGCTCGCACCTCTTTTTTTTTTTCATTTCACATTTTGTATTTTTTTTTGTATTCCTGTTTAGTTGCGAGAGTCCTGCGAGTCCTGTGAGAGCGCGTTGCTTGATTTGTGTTGTGCCAACCGGCACAGCGGGCGTCCGCCGACTCTACCAAAGGCATTCTTCTGCGAGAAATGCAATTAACTTGGACAGCCACCGACGACCCACCCCACCGACCCACGACCCACTCCCGGACAAATCTCGGGCCTCGCATGGCGAGCACAATTAAAACAAAAGGCATTCGTCGCTAATTAACATTGTTAGCATTAGCGCCGGAGCGGGGGAACACCGAAAAAAAAACAACACAAATAAACAACAACAGAGTGCAAAAACACCAAGTGCCAACAAACAACTTTGACCTTTTTTCGATGAGGGGCAGTCAATGGGCACGAACTGAGCTGAATCAACAAGGCTCTGCGCAGAGGACCTATGATGTGATTATTGAAAAGCTGCCTGATGTCTGATTGAACTACCAGCTTAATGCTCACGAAAATGGGAACTTCTTGGAGTAAAATGAATTACCTAGTTGGTTTTCAAACCGCTTATGAACCGAAACGGTTTCAACCCGGAATTTCGACTGTTCTTTGAGCTGGATTATTATCGTCCCGAAGGGTTTTTAAAAGCATCCTTTCAGTTTTTATGAGGAAAGGTTTCACACTTTACAAAAGTGCCGAAAGCTTTCGAAACACTAGCAAAAGATCTTGAATAGCTGCTGTCAACACACTTTGATCAGCCACAAAACCAATGTCTGTTGTTACCCAACTCCACTTAAGTCCCGATCCCGATCCCGATCCTTTAAGAGGAAAAACCCTTATCTTGAGTTTGGCGCCACTGAATGTAGGCTGTCTGTTGCTGCTCTACTTCTCAAACTGATTTACGAGTTTGTTAGGCAAACTAAAAACCAAACAGCAGTTGGCCCAAGTCACTTGTCCTTCGTCCTGCTGCTTTGTTTGACTAATTTGAAATTGGAACCCGCTCTCGGGCATTTCTGGCTTATTACTTAATCAATATGCTCATTGGTTTTTAACTGGAAGTGCTTGTTTTGACACAAGGATAACAACAACAGCCACTCCTTGCGCTGTAAGAGGACACTGTAATTGGAACTGCAGTTTACACCACTTCCTTGGGTGTGTGTGTGTGTGAGTGTGTGCGTTTTTTGTTGAGAATGGGTGCCGTTTTTAACGCTCTCAATTCCTCAATTCCCGATGCTTATCTACCTGATCCTCATCTATTTCCAGTTCAGCGGCAGCTGTTGAGATTTGGCAACTGTCGTCGTCCGTTTCTGAGGCTAATTGCCAGGCCTGGCATGAGGTCTCCTCGTGTTGATAAGCAGCCTGCTCCCATTTCGAGGCACCCTTGACCACTGCGTGTACCTCGGGGTGCCTGATTGGCCTCGGGGCTTGACCACGGAAGTGACCAAAAGGCAACCGAAAGGCGCATGCGCAGGGGATTTATGCCGATCGGCGGAATTGGGGGCATTGTTCGCCGCACGACCGCCTGGAATGAAGCTGTTACGCTCCCCCTCCTGCATTGCCCCTGCCCTATTATTATTATTCTTATTCTGATTCTGATTCTGATTCGTAATTGCCCGCCCCTGAGTCAAGGCATTAGTGACGCGGCACGAAGGCCGAAACCCGCAGCTCTACACGACGACAAAAGTTTGGAAACTTTACTATCGACTCTGGGCATGCAAATAAAAGAATCCACACAGTCTCTGGCCGCGTCAGCGGGATTAAGCGACACAAAAGTGGTAGCACTTGGTCCGGAAACACATTGGGATAAACGACACACACACAAAGGGAAAGAAACTACGAAATAAAAATGTGTAGCAAACAATTACAATGCCAGTTGAGTGGTGTGAGGGGTGGAGGGGAGGGTCCAGGGAGGAGAAGGGTCAGTTAGAAAGAGTTAAGCAAGAAGCTGATGAACTAAGATGTGCTGTGTAGACTTGCTAGCGTATTTCCCATAAGAGTAAGCGGCTCCGGAAGCATTTGATGAGACAAAATAAGATTCAGGTGAAACAAATTTCTAATGAACCACTATTGAGCACAACTAAACGAGAGAGTTCACTCAACTTAGTACTCGATACTGAGCTTTCGATACTTCATACTCGATTGTGGACTACTGATTGGTCCATAACGAAAACTTTTAAATTATCGAAACTCAGAACTCCATACTCAGCGATAGTCCGTATTCGATACTTAGTACTCGATACTAAGTACTCGATACTCAGTACCTGATACTCCTAAGTCGATACTCAGTACACGGTACTAAGTACTCGATACTCAGTAATCAATAATCAGTACTCTTTACTCAGCGATACTTAGTACTCGATACTTAGAACACTAAACTCAGTACTCAATACTTAATACTCAGCTCTCGATACTCAGTACTCGATACTCCATACTCTGTACTCGATACTCAGTACTTGATACTCAGTAGACGGTAGTCAGTACTTGATATTAAGGACACATCAATCAATTATCCATATTCAGTACTCGATACTCAGTACTCTATACTCATTACACGATACTAAGTACTCGATACTCATTTTTCGATACTCATTACTCAATGATAGTCAGTACTCGATACTTAGTACCTGACTCAGAATTCGATACTCATTACACGATACTAAATACTCGATACTCAGTGCTCAATAATCAATACTTCATACTCAGCAATACTTAGTACGATACTTAGTACTTATACTCAGTACTTGATAATCAATATTCGGTACTCAGTACCTGATACTCAGAAGGCGATACTCAGAACACGGTACTAAGTTATCCGCACTCATTACGCGGTACTCCATAGTCGGTACACTCTCATAAAAAAATGCCATGCTAAATTTAAGTATCTGTAAGATTGAATTTATGCCAATTTGTTCTTAAAATTTTTAGATTGTTTTGCTTCAAAATTTCCAAAGCTGACTAAGTTCGGCCTTTCCAAATCTGAGAACAAAAATCTTATTTCTAGTTCGATTTTCGGCTATAAAAATCTCGTAATCTTGAACAAATCACTCAGAAAACGATACTCAGTACTCGAAACTAGTTTTCTATATTCTGTACTCTATAATCAGTATTCGTTAATCTGTTCTATATAATAAGCAATACTCAGAACTCGATACTTAGTACAGTTTTATATGTGTTCAACGATTTTGAAGGGTAGGTAAATCTATAAGTCGGAATCTGTCTGCTTATGTAGGAAGGTGGATATTGAAACTTCGATTTTGAAAACGATGCCGATTCGGTTTGGTTGGGTTCAGAACCGGCTTGCATCCTCAATTTTGCATCTTAAAATGAAGAATTCAATATTAATGGATTATATATATTTTATAAATCATAATCAGGTCTGATGCGGAATCGGAATTGGTAACTCTTCCCTTTTCCGAACAACGATCAAGTTATTCCGGTTCAAATGATTTGCCTAAGAGTCAGTGGAATGAAAAGTAAATGGCAATTTTCTTGACAACGGTGATTCTTTTCATCTCGCAAGTACTTTTTTTTTAATCGGGGGTGTCCTGGTTTGCAACTCGCTCGAAAAATCCGTCGGTGTCGGAGATTTCATTTTCTAATTAGAAAGTCTAGTTAGAAGGTGTGTGTATAAGATTATGGTCCAAACAAAAGCGCAAAGTTTTGATAACAGTTTTTGTACATAGCAATATTGATGGTTTCAGACTTGCCAGCCCTGTTTGTGTCTTTATTAAGCTCGCTAAGTTTGCGTAGGTTAGCAAAGTCGGTTTGGTTAGTTTGTATTGTATTGGCTCTGATTGGTGTCTCCAAATCTCCTAACAAAATACGAGAAGTTTGAAACCAACCGAAAGAGATTTCTTTGGTTTTGGTTGGAAGAGATTTCTGTGACACCTCCGAATATGTCAAATATTGCAGAGATTTTGAAGTATCCGTAGATACGAGTATACGAGAATTTCAGAAGAAATCTCAGTAATTGCTTTTAGATGAAAGAAAAACAATCGAAATGAAACCAAGCAGTTTGCAATTCCGAATCAGCGCATGTGCAGTGCTGATCGAAATTTGTCAAGGCTGCCTTATAGCTAAATGACACCCATCGGTCCGCTCCTTCTCCATTAGCCACTTGGCAGCCAGTTAAGGGTAACCATCGGACCGTCAGATCGGTTCAGCATTACCAGAGACAATACTTGAAATGTCAGCCGTACGGCAGGTGATTTTGGGACAGCCGTCGGCCAGCAAATTTCTGTTAACCATCCGACAGTCAGCTAAGGGTAACCATAGGCCTGCCCGATCCGCACAGCATTATCAGAGTTTGTACACTAAATGTCAGACATTCGCCACGCGATTTCAAGCAGCCATCGCCTTGGGTATTTTAATTAAGCATCCGGCTGTCTGTTAGGGATAACCGAAAGCCCGATCGATACGCACATATTCCAAAGGGCCAGGCCGAGCGAGCTACTTCTCAATCTCAAGGCATGTGTGCTTCTTAATTTTCGTTATTTCGTTAGATGTTCCGAGCCGGGATCGAACACAATACCTCTTGCACAGCAGACAAGCACTCTACTCCAGGCATACTTAAAGAAAAGCATAGGGCAGAGCACTCACCAATACTTACAAAGAAAAGCACATTGAAATTGGGTAAGGCAAAAGCAAAACAGCGCACAAGCCAAAATTCCTTAGACAATCTTTTGAAAAGGCCAAGAAAACCCAAAGCTTCATTGGCAATGACCTTTATATGACAGTTAAAACATAATTTGGGCATCAATTGTATTCCCAAGTCGTCAACTTTGTATGTAGATGCGTTCCAGAGACTTATCATCAATCATAAAATCATAAAGATAAGGTGAATATTCTTACTTCTCATTGTTGAGAGGCAGACTATTGATAATGCACCAATTATTAAGAGAGTTTAAGTTCCTTTGGAGGAGAAAAGGTGAAACTGCAACTTTATAAGACAGGCCAAAGTTTGAGATCGTTCGCATATATTAGCAGCCAAATGCAAACAAACATTCCACCAATTTGGCTAAGCAATAAGATGATCTTTATCACATTGTTTTGAAGCAAAAGATTGCATCATCAGAAGAGGGAGAAATATAGCAGCTGATGATGAAGAGAAGGAAAAGGAACTTTGCGAAATAACTTTTGACTTCATAAGATTCCACCTCTACGACAACAAATCCTATCCTATCCTATGCACAAGCAGAGTTAGAAACTTTTTGGTAGCATCATTCATAAGGCCCATCACTGCCATTCATACCCAGTGGAAGACTTTCAACTTGAAACAGCGCGCACTTGGCGCTTAGCTTCTGGCTCCCTTGTTGACAATCAAGTGCCACTCATGTGGATGTGGATGGCGGGGCAAGTTGGTTGTTATCCACTCGGGCGAATTATGCAAGTTCCCTGCGAAACGTATGCACGGCCAATTTGATGACATTATTACGCCAAAATGCACAAAAAATTGTTTGAGTGTTTCCCTAACGGACCCAACCTGACGCCCTGTCGCCCAGTCGCCGCCGGGTCTTTGTCCTGGCCCTGTGCCTTGGCATGTGTGCGGAGCATGAAAATTGCAATTTTTCGCCTGATAATTTCAATTTCGAACAATGTTGCAATATTCGCCGTTTCTTTTCTCTTTTGGATTTCACACTCTTTGGGACAATTGGCAATTGGGTTTCGGGTTTTGGGATTGGGATTGGGTGAGTGGGAATTGATTCGTTGCGCCATCATCGTTTAGTTTCTTGTGGGGTCGACCGCAGTCGTTTGGCCACAGCGGGTAGCCCGATCTCTTCGATCGCTGCTCCATAATGTGATGATGTGAGGCTGTTGTTGATGAGCGTGCCGAAAGTGGACACAATGTGAATGTGTCTTTGCCCAGCCCCCGGGGGCTGGGCTTACTGGTGCAAGTATTTGTCACGGCACGTCCAGTTTATGGGCAATTTTGCACATTTTGCGATCTTTGTGATGTATTCATTCAGTTGTTCAGTTGGGTGAAGTGCTAAGTGGTCGCGTGTGACCAATTTGTTGGGCACAGCTGGTAGTGGGCAGGGTGCAAATACAGAGTATTCTATCAAAGTCAAGGGCAAGGAGGGGAAGGCAGGAAGAGATGCAGCAGCAGCAGCTGGTTTGAGCTGTTGATTTGGAAACTATTGCAAAGTCTGAGGTTCTTAATGGTAAAGGTGCTCAGTTCTTTATGTAAAAAGTGAAAGAAAAAACTGATTGCTTTGTTGATGTAGCTTTTGTATGTTTGTGTTACTGTCTAAGTTTTGGTATTTTTACCCTATTTGGAAGTTTCGCCGCTTACGTTAGCCAGCAGCTTTGCTTTGCTTTCAAATTTGCCCTACCAAATAATAATTTAACCTCGACATTTATTCATATCTTGTCAGTTTCCCTACTCACTTACCCACTCACTACCCTCTACACCCCCACCCCCAAAAAAAACTGTCATATCTACTTCTAGGGCTTCGCCTGACATCCAAAACCCCTTAGCACATCCAAAAAAGAAACCCCCAACTGCCTACCCACCTCTCCAACCCGTTGTGCCATTCATTAGCCCGAAAGTACAATATTATTTTACATGGCCAAACAATGCGACGCCACTTGAACTGTGAAAACTCTCAACTTTGGTGAGCTGCCAACTCCGCTGCAGAAATTACACGCGTCACGAGCTCCCAGGTAAACAAGCGAGGGCGGCGAAGGTGTAAAAGTCAAAACAATGACAAGAAAATTAGCTAAATGTTGCCCCCTTTTTTTTTGTGTTTAAGCGACAGCAATATGGAAAAAAAGTGGAAAAACAACACCATAAAGGGGCAAAAAAAAGAGTACGAAAAAAATGGCTTGGAAGTCAATAAATAAACGGTAAATAAATCTAACAAGTTGGGTGGGAGGGGGCGCGAGACAGTTACATAGAAGGTTGTTGTTGATTAATGCAGGGTCAGAGGTCGGTCGGTCGGTAGGTCGGGGGTTTGGGCTCTGACAATAAACAATATTTAATTTTACATGTGTCGCTTTGGTTGACAGAGAGTTGACGAGGAATAGGAGAAGGGGCTGAGCATAGCAAGCAGACCGAAAGGGCAACAAATTGCAAAGGCTCCAAACACACACAAAAAGTTCTCAAAAGGTATTATATTATCTATGGACAATATGGAATATGTTTTGAAGTAGAAAGATCTTAAGGGGGTCTTCTCATTGAGCAACTTTTTTTTTCGACTTTTTTTTTTTTGCATTTATTTATAGCTTGGATATTCAAAAATATCCCCCCAAAAGGATTTTCGAAAACTCGAATTAGTTTAGGAGATATAGTCCTTTTAGTGACCCAATGTGACCTAAATTCCCAAGCAACTGCAAACTTAAAGCGCGTTTATCTCGAAACCACGTTTTTCGAACTGGCGGCCATGATATCTCCAGTTCAACTGAACCGATTTTCATGAAACAAAGTGAAATCGACGCAGAATTGTCACCATTCTCGGGTGAACCTCGACCATAATTTTAAAAAAATTTTTTACTATTTTTTTTTTACACTAAACTACAAAAAAAAGCCCGAAATTGAAATTTTTTTTTGAATGGCCGCCATTTTGTCAAAAAAAATCACAAAATTAAGTTTGAGGTTAACCCGAGAATTATATCTATACTGATTATAACCCCGTTTTTTTTTTCATTTCGGACGCTCCGGAGACCCGGAATCGTGGCCGCCGTGACGACACCTTTTTTTTCACCAGCAACTTGGTAGTCTCATTACTTTTTGAACAGCCCTCGTATCGAGGCAAAAAAATTTTTTATTTACTTTGAACCTTTTGTAATACAATAAATAAAAAAGTTTTCAATTATTCTTTGCGTTTTCAAATAAGAATTTTTTTAAAAAGGGTCCAAAAAACGGGTTTTGAATGAGAAGACCCCCTTAAGTTCTAAACTTTCTTAGTCGAAATTTTTTCAGGATCAGGGGTCGAATTTCTGTGGTATAACTCTGGTATTTGTGAGCCAGCAGAGAAAATTCATGTTTCGAAAGTTGATTAGAAATTCCCATCTGGAGGAAGTGAGCGAATACTAATTGCTTCCGACTAAAAGCTGATTGTGCTGAGACTCGAGATTACCGACAGATGTGTCGAGAGGAGCAGAGACGTCGACAGAGTCTTAGACTCTGGAATAGGGTTTTCCAGAAATAGTTTACAACCAAATCAAGCCACTTACTTCCAAAAACATACATTGCCTAAAACAACCGATGCTAACTTTCCCCTATTTTTTGTTTTCATAGGTTACGTCCTCAAATTCGGCATTTGAAAATAAATCTAATAAGAAAAAAAAGCTTTTCCATACTTTTTTTGAACGAAATCAGACAAATCGGCGGACTGCAAACACGGATGGAATTATAATACTTCCACAAAGTTCCCAGAAAAGTGTAAAATTTAATAAAGTTTGTCCAAAATTTCAATCTAAGATTTATTTGAAGTACTAGGCAAGTTGGAATCAATTCGGCTCATCCCGGAAGTGGGCAAGTGACGGACTGCACTGGGCATGTTCTTTGTTGTACTTATATACAGCTCCGGGTGTCTTATTTTCTTGCTGAGTTTTTGGGTGGTTTCGAAAATTTTGCAATTTGGTGAAAGCACGCGGAGTTTTGGTGTTTTGAGCACATGGCTTAGGATATGATTTGGAGCTGCTTATAATAAAGGCATACTTGGATTTTTGGGAATTTCTGAAGTCCGAAAGGGGGGTTCAGCTTGCTTCTCCTCCGCAGTTTTTGTAGCTCCGGGAGCAGCTCGAGGTGCTTTCGCCTTGGCTTTTGAAGTGGGCTTAGGTCTTGGGCTTAGAATACTCCTCTGGAGCTTAGCGGAGCTCTTCCGGCTGCAGCTTTAGGCTTGCCTCGGTGGCGTTTTAGCTTTTGAAGTGCCAGTGGTCTTTGGTTTCGCCTTCGGTGCAGCTTTGGGCTTGAAATTCGATGCATTTGGTTTATTCTCCACAGCCCCGGTTGGCTCAGTAAGCTCAGTTGGCTTCTTACCCTTGGCCAGCAGTTGCCTACTTTCCGACGACAAATCATCCACAGACTTCTTAACGTTTGACATATTTATGAGCATCTAGTAGCTTCTCCCTGGCCAGACCTGTAGGGCAGATGTCTTGTAAGTTGCTTAGCTATGAGAAAAAGGAAAAATAACTTACTGTAAGCCAAGTCCAAAAGCAAACCGCGAGCATTCGGTTCGACCCCAATGGCCTGCGACTTAAGCGTTTTGTCTATGAATTGCAAATCCTCAATAATTTCCAAATTCCGTTCGCCCACTTGGTACTTGGGTGATTTACCAGATAGTTTGGAGAATATTTTGTTAAATTTTTCTGTGATAGAACTTTCCTCTAGCAAGACTGACAGTTGGTTAATTCGATTGACATGCCACATTTGATTAGGCAACTCTACAGAGAAAGCAGTGAAATTTTTACATCGACAATAAATCACGATAAATCACAATTTAGAAAGAAAGTTGCAAGCGAAATGAAATCAATGGTATGCAAAAAGTCTGAAAATCGTTTAAAATGGATGAGAACTTGAAATTTGTACTGTAGGGTTTAACCTAATTTCTGAACCAAAACTTTTGTTTCCGAAGATCATAAATATAAAAGACTCGGTTCGAGGGACCCAACAAACTCGAACTGAACCGTCTTAATGGAACTCGGCCTTGTCAAATTATAAACTCCTCAAAAGTTTCCCCCAAAAATCCTTATAAACTGTGACCAGTCCTGACCTTTCCACCTACCCACACACTCGTTGTTTAAACCCCTGTCAATACTCGACCCCCGAGTCGTAGTTCAAGTGTAACAATTGGGAACAGTTTTAGTGCTTCCTGCGGAACTCCAAAGTCCACTATGATTCGTTTTTTTTTTTTTGTATTTTGGTGGTTGCTCTCCTGTCTCCCATCTTACCGTCTCTCCCTTCGCTTAAATGCGGTTTCGTGTTACACATGTGTCTAATTAGCGCCTGTTTAACGATAACAAGCGACGGACTGTTGGTGTAACTAATACGGCAGGACTCGCCTGCCGGGTAGGCAGGACTCGCCTTGTTAACGAGCATGAAATTATTATCGAAATGCAATTAATAAGTGCGACACACACACACACACACAACACAGGATGTTCTCGTCCTTGTTACGACACTTGTCCTGTTATTGCCTGCAAAATGACACTGCGAACGGAGTCCAGAGTTTCCTCAATCACTTTTTCACACGAATTCCCAAACGCCAGAGGACCCATCCATTGCCTCAAGTGGACCCGACAACTTCCGTCCAAAGAATCTGAGTACGGGGACAGCTGCCTAAATTTGGTATATAGAGAAAGAGAGAGAGAGAAAGGGGGGAGTAAGCAAATCAGCTTTGAAGCTTCAGGCGTAAATAATTTCGAACCTAGAAATGTGAAAGCTGCCGCTGTCCGCTGTTTGATCCTTAAAGTGGACAATGGCAGAAGATGATAACGGGCCGCCTTTTTTATACGCTTACCCAGGGTATAAGAGTTTTGGCGAGCAGTTGGTAAGGCACAGCCAATAGATCTTTGAGAACTCGGAGAAGTTAGCGTCAAGTTTTGGGGCGATTTAGTTTAAACTAGGTTAACCAAATGTTTCTTCTTGGCATTCGTCAACTCCTGGTACTCATACGAATATATGGTCGAAATCTTGGGTGAATTGACTTTGCTTTTGCTATGTCAAAAGGGAGACCTACCTTTGTTTTTGGATTTACTTAGCGTATAAATATAAAATCTTTTGGTTCTTCAAGTACAACATTTTTTACAATTTCTAGAGTATTTCCACATTCCTTTTAAATATACAAAAAATCTATCTATCTACTTGATTTCCCATCGCATATTTGTTGTTGTTTTGTGCAAATTGAGTCAAGCAATTCGGGTTCCATACACTGATGCCCACTTTGTTTTAATGCTCGCTGATATGTGAGCCGCAGGGCTTAGTCCAAGCACACATGAAAAGATATCCCCAACCCCCACCCCAGTCCGTACTCTGTGTGTCTGTGTGGCTGCCTTTTGGTGTTGATTTTTAACCGAATTGAGAAAATTGGCAAGTAAAATATTGCCAAGTCATGCACAAATTGTAAAAATTTTTTGATTTTTCAGCAGTTTTGAATAATTGCCTATAATAATGGAAAGAATGTGCTTTCCTTCTTTAATGTAAGCAAAATTGGCCAAATCTTAGGGCAATTTTCTCATGTGGCTCATGGCAATTGCATTAAAACAGGCACATGCGAAAACGTGCCTAAGATTTGGAAAATTTTTATACACCAAGAAAAGGACATTCTTCCCCTTAAAAAGTGGGCACTCAAGCACAAAAAAAGACTTACCTTCTTTAGTCCATATTTATATTAAACTTAAGTTTTTTTTGCACTTTCGTTTAGTTTAATTCTTTCACTTTTTTTTTCCTTTCACTTTTTTTATTATTCACGACACTTTCACTTTATATTAGAGGACCTAGGCAGGTCTGTTCAGCACCCAGGCTGAGAAGTAACTGAACTGAAAATGTATTTTAATTGGCGTCCATCAATTCTAATAAAAATGTAGGTGTGACCAGAGCTCAATAATGTTATAAAGTTACTAGTTCCGTGTTTACACGGTAAAGCTTCTGAAGTTCTCAAAACACTGATAAATATTTGTTCCTTGAACTTATTTTGTATAATTTCAAGAGTTGGCAAATTATGAATGATAAAGGCTAAAATAATTGTTCTATTATACAGGGTATACATAACTTCGGCCGATCCGAAGTTAACTTTCCTCTATTTTTTCAAGTTATTTTTGAAACCTACAATCCTATCGTGGCAGTAACAACGCAATGGTTACCAGTCAGCTGTTCATTCGCCTAATGCAACTCTAAACTTAACTCCGCAAGCGAAATCTCCGACGTTCCAGGAACAGGCTTGGTTGTTTTAAAAAACAACTGTCCCCAGAATCTTTAGAGATTTCTGGAACACAGAGGAATATTTCAGTTTAGATTATGATTTGATGCTCCATGGATGCCACGCAGTTAAGAAAATAGGGGAAAGTTAACTTCGGCTCGGCCGAAGTTTTGTATACCCTTGCAGCTTCCATTGATAACAAAAAAGTTTTTCTAAGACTACTTTTTGGACATTACTTTTCTATGGGATCTATACTATAAAGATGTCTGATTTCTATTAAACTTGGTGAAATCATGGAAAAGCATAATACACTGTTAATTGCGAAATTTGGAGGCGATGTCATTTAAGACAAAAAGTTTTTCTCACTTGAACTTCTTTTTCGACCGATCATTCATACTGCAGCTATATGCTATAGTCATCGGATTTTGATAAAACTTTGTAGAATTGTGTAAAAGTATATAGATAGGGTGTATGCCAATGATAAGGACGTTTCCACTAAAAACAAAAAATTTTCTTCACGTAGAACTTCTTATTCGACCGATCGTTCCTATGGCAGCTATATGCTATAGTCATCCGATTTCGACCAAACTTAGTGAAATCATGGGAAAGGATAGTAAACTAAGAAATACGTACTTTGGTGGCGTTTCCATTAAAAACAAAAAAGTTTTTCTCTTTAAGACTAGTTTTTCAACCGATCATTCCTATGGCAGCTATATGCTATAGTCATCCGATCCGGCCGGTTCCGACAAATGTGCAGCGTATTTGTACCAAAAGACTTTGTGCAAAGTTTGGTGAGGATAGCTTTAAAACTGACGGAGGAGATAGCATAGAAACAGACGGACAGACGGACAAGGCTAAATCAACTCAGCTCGTCGTGCTGATCAAGAATATATATACTTTATGTGGTCGGAGATGCTTCCTTCTATGCGTTACAAACATCCGGACAATTTTATAATACCCTCTGCAAGGGTATAAAAATCAAATAAATTCGAGTTGCTTATACTCGAATATATACGACTGATAAAAATCACAATATTTATGTAGTTAAATGACGCTTATTGAGAATATTGAATTAGAGCTGTTCCATTGTAAACGCCATTACAAATCCGACTACAATTGATGGGGTATTTAAAAATCTGGTTACAATAAGAATTATGTATGTAATAATTAGTCGAAAGTCGTGTGTAGCAAAATCGTGACTTGATGTATTTAATTTATTTGTAAAAATCACTATTAGAAATCATGCTTTTTTGTATGCATAAACGCAGAGTTAGTTATTTGATGTTATCGATATCGAAACTTTGAAAAATATCGATAAGAAAACTTTAGCTAATTTCTGGTAAATTGCAAACAAAATAAAGTAACCAAACATCTAACCTGATCTAACAACTAACATAAAACCATCTAAAATACTTTTGGCATTCTTATTTTCTAGCGTTATGGTGTGACCATAAGGAAAACGACAAAAAATAGTATGACCAAATATTACAAAAAACAAAAACCAAATCATTTGCAAAAGTTTAGCAATTTTAAGACCAATTTTGAGGCAAAAATACCGTTTTGAATCGCAAAACTGTTGCGAAAGTGAAATTGCAAGCACGCAAGTATGTGCCCCAAAGCTATGGCTTCCACAAAACGACCCAAATGGATGGGTATGTGCATCGCTGGTTGGTGGGGAGGGAGGAGGGGTGTGTAATGATTTTGTGCGTGCAAATTTTTGATTGCAAATGTGCATGACGTTGCGGCAAGTGGAGAACGGGGAACGGGGTAAGGGGCACGCCACTCACCCACGCGCTCGTCTGGCAGGCAGCAGCAGCAGCGGCAGCAGCTCACTGAACCGGAAATTGGAGGTGTGCGGCAAAACACGACGTGACGTGACATTTCCTCTTCGTCAAAATGTCAAAATGCGCGCCCAGCAGCAACGAGCGCAGCGACATGAAGGCAAACAAAGGGCCAAGGGGCCAGTAAACGCAATAGTAACCACTCCAGCAGCAACAACAACAACAACAACGACGCGTCGGTTGGGGGGGTATTTTAATGAGCGAGACCTCGGTTGAGCCATTAAAGAACGATTATAATGATTATGGCCAGAAAACCTCAAGTGATCCCCATTGTGTATCGGAATGGGGGTTGGGCAGTAAGTAAGCGATTAACTACAGTATGTAATATAATTTATACATTTTATGATTTCCAACAATTACAAACATTTTTACTTCATCCAGCCTCAGCAGACGTATCAGAGATGATAATGGGTTCAATGTACCCAACGTGCGGTACTCATGCATCATCAGATCCTGCAGCTACTCTATACGGCATCTTAAATAACCATCACCAACATCAGGCAGAGCAAACTTATGGACAAGGGGCACCAGTACTAAAATTCATCCAGGATATGAAACCGCATCATATTTCTGGCAAGTACCTTAATTAAGATAAAATCTCAAAATCATTTAAAATTAAAGATCTTACAAGAAACTTTCATGTCTCTTTAACAAAATTTCCCTTAAGGGGGTCTTCTCATTGAGCAACTTTTTTTTCGACTTTTTTTTTTGCATTTATTTATAGCTTGGATATTCAAAAATATCCCCCCAAAAGGATTTTCGAAAACTCGAATTAGTTTAGGAGATATAGTCCTTTTAGTGACCCAATGTGACCTAAATTCCCAAGCAACTGCAAACTTAAAGCGCGTTTATCTCGAAACCACGTTTTTCGAACTGGCGGCCATGATATCTCCAGTTCAACTGAACCGATTTTCATGAAACAAAGTGGAATCGACGCAGAATTGTCACCATTCTCGGGTGAACCTCGACCATAATTTTAAAAATTTTTTTACTATTTTTTTTTTACACTAAACTACAAAAAAAAGCCCGAAATTGAAATTTTTTTTTGAATGGCCGCCATTTTGTCAAAAAAAATCACAAAATTAAGTTTGAGGTTCACCCGAGAATTACATCTATACTGATTATAACCCAGTTTTCGTTTCATTTCGGACGCTCCGAGACCCGGAATCGTGGCCGCCGTGACGACACCTTTTTTTTCACCACCAACTTTGAAGTCTCATTACTTTTTTGAACAGCCCTCGTATCGAGGCAAAAAAAAATTTTTTATTTACTTTGAACCTTTTGTAATACAATAAATAAAAAAGTTTTCAATTATTCTTTGCGTTTTCAAATAAGAATTTTTTTAAAAAGGGTCCAAAAACGGGTTTTGAATGAGAAGACCCCCTTAAATTTCCTCGCTTATTGTTCGATTTTTATTGATAACTGAAAACTCAATTTTCTTATAAACAGAATAAGCCTTAAAAATTCATATTTCAATTTCTTTAAAAAGTACCTATAGATATACCTATAGATCTATAGATTTAAGAAACATACGAAAACATCGTTTGTGTAGGCTTTGTCAGCTGGGTTGGGTGATGATAGTGCATAATAGTTGGAACTTGTGGTCTTATAAACAGATGACTTTGTTATCTTTTCATCTACTGGCCAATTACATGTTTAAAACAGGAAAATACAAAATTCCTCCTACGATTGCTTGAAGAACTGCTCGTATTTGCATTCTTATAAAGGTGCATCGCCTGTTTGACGAACTTTCTTCCTGATGTCTTGTTTTAGTGATATAAAAGGGAGATCCTATCGCCATCGGTTTGACGTGTTAGTCTATATCTGTAAATTAATAAACTTAGCTCTCAGATGCCTTGAGGGACTTAGGTGTGAATGTTAACTTCTTCTGCTATAAGGCGTTGTTGGAATTGCCGTTCCATAAGTCCATAAGTCTTGTCTTAAGTTTGCCCATTCGAAAATAAGGTACTATTGTGAATAGTCCAACAGTCATCAATAAAAATGTTAGGAGTAATCGCTGCTGTTGTTGGGTTGATTGGCTTAGATGGTGTTCCTGCTGTTGTAGTAGCTGATTTGGCTGCGTTTGAGTCAGGGCTTGATTATGCAATGAATCATATTGGAGCTATTGGTGACTTTTCCATTGTGTTGTAGAGTTTCAGTCACGTGACTGTCTGATTTACAATCGTGGGCTAACAATTGACAATAAAATTTTTTTTAGATCGGAAATTGCTAATTTATTGGATAAAAAAGTGAGTTTTGTACCTAGATCAAGAATGCTCAATGTCAAAAGTGTCAACAATCCTCGTCTGCCCCCAATCTAGTGTTTCAATAATCTGTTAATTATATAAAATTGTGCGGATGTTTGTAACGCATTGAGGGAAGCATCTCCTACCACATAAAGTATATATATTCTTGATCAGCATGACGAGCTGAGTTGATTTAGTCCTGTCCGTCTGTTTCTATGCTATCTCCTCCGTCAGTTTTAAAGCTATCCTCACCAAACTTTGCATGAAATCTTTTGGTACAAATACGCTGCACATTTGTCGGAAACGGGCGGATCGGATGACTATAGCATATAGCTGTCATAGGAACGATCGGTCGAAAAACTAGTCTTTGTGAGAAAAATTTTTTTGTTTTTAATGGAAACGCCTCCAAACTACGTATTTCTTAGTTTACTATCCTTTCCCATGATTTTACTAAGTTTGGTCGAAATCGGATGACTATAGCATATAGCTGCCATAGGAACGATCGGTCAAAAACTAGTTTGAGTGAAGAAAACTGTTTTGTTTTAAATGGGATCGCCTCCAAATTTCGTAGTTAACAGTGTATTATGCTTTCCCATGATTTCACCAAGTTTGGTCGAAATCAGACATCTATATAGTATAGTTCCCATAGAAAAGTATGGTCCAAAAAGTAGTCTTAGAAAAACTTTTTGTTTTCAATGGAAGCTGCAAGGGTATACAAAACTTTGGCCGAGCCGAAGTTAACTTTCCGCTATTTCTGTTTTTAATTCGTGTTTCTTAGTTTGCTATGCTTTCCCATCTTTCCACCACGTTTGGTCGAAATCGGATATCTATCTTATGAAAAGTTGTCTTAGTTAGCAAAACTTTTTGTTTTCAAAAGAAATGTCCTTAAAATTGACATTTCTTTATTTGGAATGCCTTCACATAGTTCTACAAAGTCTTGTCAAAATTGGATGACTATAGCATAATAGCTGCAGTACGAATGATCGGTCGAAAAAGCAGTTCTAGTTTTACTTTTTTGTTTTACATTGACCTGCAAATTTCGTAGTTATTACTTTGTTATGCTTTTCCACGATTCCACTAAGTTTGTTCGACATTTGACATCTATATTGTAAAGCTTCGGCAGAGCCGAAGTTCAATTTCTCTATTTTTTTTTATCAAACGGCCAGGGATTGATAGAGGCTCGGCTTTTGGCCCTTTGGGGCTGTGTCAAGCCATTTTACTTTACTTTACTAAACGGCCAGGAAACAATGAACTCAAATTGACCTAGATTGTAGCGCGGCTTGTGTGTGGTGGAGCGCCAGCTTGTTGAAACCAGTAATGCACCATTCGCTTTTGACGAACAAATGGCATCAAAAAATTGGTAATCATATCACGATTACGCTTCTGATTGACGCTAATCGTTTGGCCATCTTCAGTTTCGAAAAAGAACGGAGAGACGCAGCACAGACCAGCTTTGAACTTCCCTCAACGACGGCTGGGCAATGAATGAAGGCAAAGAGAGCTCTGCTTACGCTCATATGCCCGACTTCGGCATGCGGTCGGCTCGTGTGCGTGTTAATAGCTGATTGCGCTCGGCCCCTGGGGGCTACGAAGGAATATCGCTGGTCTAAACCAATGCGGTCTTCTTAAAAGTTCTAGATAGTCTTATTAAAAAAAAGTTTTTAGATCCTTGATTTTACAGTATCATTTCGCAAAACCAAGAAACTAATCGGCACATTGGTAATACTATATTTATTTGATAGTCTCTCAATATTACTTTTAGAATATGACGATCTAGAAAGTTATCTCGTAACTAAAAACCCAAGTGTAAGTTGGAAAGGCTTTTCCGAATATGAAGAAATTATTAAACTTACTTACGATATTGATAAAATTTAAGAAAGGTAACCAAAACCCTCACTCAGAAACCTCAAATTTGCGAATTTTGGTTCGAACTTGTAAACCAGAGCCTTCGCAAAGGATTGTAAAGTTTGCAGCACTGCTCTCAAGTTTATTTTCAGAATCATCGATTCTCAATGCTACATTTCAATGTGCCTTCTCGAAGAATGCGAATGTGACTATGAACTTTATACTCTCTTAGCTTCGACACTCCACACACCTCCAATTGTTTCCCCTTCCCATAAACACACATGTTTTTAGATCAGTTTGGATGGGATCTGTGTATGATGGGATGTGTATGATGTGCCGAGACAAATGATTGACAAATTAAAGGCTTCTCCTGCTCCTCCCCCCACTACAATTACCTTAATCTGGGGGGCCCTCTTAAGCTAGCTGTAAAGTGTCTTCCCTTGATGCCGCTCTTTTCGTTTGTCACTGATAAATGGGCGTCGGCCTCAACCAGGTTATTCAAAAAAAAGGCTTAAAGCATCTGCTGATTTATGGAGAGGCGGAGGAGGCAGCTGGGTGTGGGGGAAGGGGGGGATTGTGGGGTGGCGTGTGCGCCCAGGTACACTGAAGTTTTATTAATGAGGCCTGGCCTCAATTCTCGCCTACTCCTCCTCCTGCTGTCCCAGTTGTCACTTAGCATAAAGAAACAATTAAAAAATTGCCCAAAAAGCCAAAAGCGCTTTTTTGGGGGTTAGCCGCATGGCAGGGTGAAAAGGGGGGGGATAGGCGGGAGGAGAGTTAACTGCACCCGATGGTGCGCTTGGGCGCGAAACTCATTAACTTGTGTCAGCGGCAGCAGGACTCCCCTTCCCCCCACCAACCAACCAAGTGGCGGGAAAGTGCGAAAATTATCATTATCACCCCGAGAAAAGGAAAGGCACAAAATGCCGCCCACTATTGTTAAGCTTAATTAACAAGGTGGTGGTGTGGGGGAGAGGGGAGGGGAGAGGGGGGGGGGGGGATGAAGGCAGGCTGTAAACGCAAAGTACTAATCAGGAAAATTAAAAATAATTAAAACTTTTCTTTCAATTTGCCCGCCGCCGCCGACGCCGCCTTCTCTTGAAGCATTTCCTTGGAGGCCATAAAAAGCCTTGGCCGGAAATGTTGATAAAGTGCCGTAAGGATGCAAAACAAAAGGACGAAGTCGGGTGGGTAATGGCCGCCGCGGTTAAATGGCGCTTCAGCGATTTTCATCACAATTTACGCCTTGTTTTTGCTGTGAAAGGGTTTTGTGGGAGTGTGGAGCGGGGAGCGGGGGAGGGGACTTTGAAGGACCTCAGCTTGTTATTTCTGCTGTGGCAGGATTAAGGCAGCTGAGCAGGGTAAGCGGCCTAGGTTGACAGATCTTTTGCCGCACCTTGCGAAAAAAAGAAAGAAGAAGGAAAAGTATTTCAGGACATTCATTCATGGGAACCGACTAATCGCCTTGTAATCGGCTAGGTAATCAATCTGCCTACTTGCTGGCAGGACATTGCCACAGGTTGCTCGGTGACAGTTTTTCCCATGTCCTTTTTGCCGCCGCTATCTCTCAATCCGCTTGCGCACGGTTAGCTGCATTGTCCTTTTTTTTTTGTCTTTTGATTCCTTGAGCCTCTGGCCTCTCTAGCTCTCTAGCTGTAGGTGTATATGCAAGATGATGCATTATGCACTTCCGAGTCTAAGCCGCTTAGCCAAAACAGTAGTTGGGAACAGCATTGTGTCCCACCCCCCCACTCCTACCCCCAGGATCTGTTGGTTTAATGCATTTTAGCAGCTGGAGTCGGGGAGTCATTCATTCATTCATTCAATCATCTCCCAGCTGGGACCCAGGTTGAGTTCGCCTGGGCCAGTGCACGCTCTTTGGTAGCTAATTATGCAATTATCCTGTCAAAGGGTTTAAGAGGCGTCAAGCTGCTAAACGCACCAAACTGCACGAGGCCTAATCAATTTCTGTTTTTTTTGTTTTCTCGTTGCGGTTGACCAAACCGGCGGTTCACTCACTTGGAACTCACCCAAGGGGCACCTTCTTAAGAAGAGTTGAACCAAGCGTATCGTTGGCTTCATGCAGCGGGGGAGAGATCATACCGCACCTACTTTACTGGAGGCATACTTATAGCATCTAACAATTTCAATAAATTTTAGCTGGATGAAACGCTGGTACACCATCTTCACAAGGTACAGCATCCCTTCGAACTAAATGCTAAGACGAACGAAAGTGACAACAGCAGCTATTACTCCCAACATTTTTATTGATGACTGTTGGACTATTCACAATAGTAGCTTATTTTCGAATGGGCAACTTAAGACAAGACTTATGGAACGGCAATTCCAACAACGCATTATAGCAGAAGAAGTCAACATACACACCAAGTCCCTCAAGGCATCTATTAAAACAAAGACAAATCAAAGGCCTAAAAAAGAAAGTAAAGTCGTCAAACAGGCGATGCACCTTTATAAGAATGAAAATACGAGCAGTTCTTCAAGGAATTTTGTATTTTCTTGTTTTAAATATGTAATTGGCCAGTAGATGAATAGATAACAAAGTCATCTGTTTATAAGACCACAAGTTCCAACTATTATGCACTATCATCACCCAACCCAGCTGACAAAGCCTACATAAACGATGTTTTCGGATGTTTCTTAAATCTATAGATCTATAGGTATATCTATAGGTACTTTTTAAAGAAATAGAAATATGAATTTTTAAGGCTTATTCTGTTTATAAGAAAATTGAGTTTTCAGTCATCAATAAAAATCGAACAATAAGCGAGGAAATTTAAGGGGGTCTTCTCATTCAAAACCCGTTTTTTGGACCCTTTTTAAAAAAATTCTTATTTGAAAACGCAAAGAATAATTGAAAACTTTTTTTATTTATTGTATTACAAAAGGTTCAAAGTAAATAAAAAAATTTTTTTGGCCTCGATACGAGGGCTGTTCAAAAAGTAATGAGACTTCAAAGTTGGTGGTGAAAAAAAAAGGTGTCGTCACGGCGGCCACGATTCCGGGTCTCCGGAGCGTCCGAAACCGAAACCGAAAACGGGGTTATAATCAGTATAGATGTAATTCTCGGGTGAACCTCAAACTTAATTTTGTGATTTTTTTTGACAAAATGGCGGCCATTCAAAAAAAAAAAATTTTCCATTTCGGGCTTTTTTTTTGTAGTTTAGTGTAAAAAAAAAATAGTAAAAAATTTTTAAAATTATGGTCGAGGTTCACCCGAGAATGGTGACAATTCTGCGTCGATTCCACTTTGTTTCATGAAAATCGGTTCAGTTGAACTGGAGATATCATGGCCGCCAGTTCGAAAAACGTGGTTTCGAGATAAACGCGCTTTAAGTTTGCAGTTGCTTGGGAATTTAGGTCACATTGGGTCACTAAAAGGACTATATCTCCTAAACTAATTCGAGTTTTCGAAAATCCTTTTGGGGGATATTTTTGAATATCCAAGCTATAAATATATGCAAAAAAAAAAGTCGAAAAAAAAGTTGCTCAATGAGAAGACCCCCTTAAACTAGTTTCGGAGTTTCTTCTATCAATGTGGAAAGTGAAGAATGTCATGCTTGGAGTAAGGGATAACCATCTTTCAATCGAGAAAACCATGAACTCTGATGTGTTTGAATTAGCCTGCATATAGCATGTGTTTGGCAATATTTATCGAGATTATTATGATATAGTCTGCCGACGGCAAAAAAAAAAACTAAAAGAAAATTCTGCTTCAACCGTTAAACTCAATTCAAATTGTTGAGCAAATATTTAGCTACCATTCGACTAATTGATTTACAGCATATTTAGCATATTAGTTGGACGCTGCCTATTAATTTTGGTGTCCACTTCTTCCACTAAATTTCCTCTTTCTATATGCATCTAGAGCCGATTTATTTCACAGCAAACCGCCCATCTGCGTGAATCCGCAAAAAAAGTGGAGGACAAAAACGCCCCCGCACGAAAAACCACCGAATAAACTTTGTCATTTTGCGTTGCTGGCGGCCAAAAAACGCAAAATTATTTACTCAAGATTTATGCGTTGGACTACATACTATATATATATTTGTATGTATGTATTTGTTTATAGTCTGGTGGCTATTTATTTAGTTATTTTTGCGCAATGATTTATGCCAGCCATGGACCTTAAATTGTGGCCGCACTTTTGGGTCAGCCGCAAATATGAAAATTGAATGAATGATGCGAATTTTAATCACAGCAAAATGGAAATGGCATTTCCCACGCCAAGACAATGGCAGGTTGATTTACTTTAAATTGACTTTGCAACCGGCCAACTGGCCAACATGTTTTGTAAACATTTTTCCAAAAACATGTCAATGGCTTGACCCAGTCCAATTGTTGACCAGTTGCCGCATTGTCTGGCGGCACACATGAAACTCCAATTGAGTTGTTACAAATTTTTTGGGCTTGCTCTGGTGTCAACTGGTCTGTGGTGTCTGGGTTTTCGCTGGAATCACACCTTTCTTGTTTTGGTCAATAGGAGGGAAGCAGCAGCAGGTTGTAATTTATTGTGCGGCGGCAACGCCCTCTGAACTTTCTTCAACACAAAAAATTATTGAAAAGAAATTCTAGTGATCAGTTTTTCTTTTCTCATTTTTAGGTGACACTTTTTTGAACTGAATTGTGTTTTTTTTTTTTTTATACAGGGTGCCCTTTTATTGGATATTGGATCTCTCTCTCTGCATGCTCGCCTCAAAGAGGACTCGTTAGTTTTCGTACCATTTACTCATCTGCGGACTGTCCAAATAAGTTTTTTCATATAATTTGATTTGTAGCTTTACGCATACTTAGAATAAGTACTTGATACTCAGTAATCTATACTCATTACTCGATATCCAGTATTTGATACTCAGTATTCAATGCTCAGTACTTTATGACCACATTAAAAAAAAGTACATTATACTAAGTGGTCAATACTCAGTAAGAGATACTCAGTACTAAATACTTACATTCGATACCCAGTACTCTATACTCAGCACTCGATATTCAGTACTCGATATCCATTTCTAGATCAATCATTGTCTAGCCTACAGGACCGTAACAGGCAAACAGTGAGAAACAGGACAGGAAAGGGGGAACAGTGACGGTGACCGAATGAAAAAGTCACTAACAGAGTGACTGTGGAAAGGAAGCTCGGCGGGTATATACCAGCGCGTCTGGGTCTATTTACGAGAAATTTGTAAAGAAGGTCTGAGACACATGAGGGTTAAGGCTTTTGGGATATGAATCACCAAGTTTTGTAATCAAAAGAGGACATGTACGTTCTCGTCAACACCTCTGGCTCGGGCGGGAAGATATCCCCGTCTCCGATATCTCTCACTTAAGTAGCCTCTGATCTAACTCTTCGGTTCTCAGTACTCAATACTCGGTGTTGTATCTTTAATACTGCGATATATGGGTCGCGATATGAGAGCTCGTTAAGTGCTCGATCCTCAGTACTTTTACGCACAACTTAACAAACGTACTCGATACCAGAGTGGGACTTTTTAACTCGATTGAAGTAAAGCTACAGTTGATCAACTCAACTTTTAAAATGATCGCCATTCAACTTTTAGTTGTTCGGAGAAGTTGAATTTTATTCCTAAAATCAACTTGAATAAATTCAACTTGATTAAATTTTCAACTTATCTAAACTTTAATTGTTGTTAAGTTGATTTTATAGTATCGTGACCCAAAACATTTTAATTATTTCACCGACTCGGTCCGCACATTCCCACAGCAAATTGCTTTTGACCACACATTTATGCATCTTTCCGAATGACGATTTTTTCCAACTATGCGCTGTACATCACTTTGCGCATAAATTTAAGGTGTGTGCGCAACATCTAATGTGATCTGGTTGTGGTTGCACTGCGGCAGGCTCCCTCGTCTCTGAGAACTTGTTTTTCATTTGTCTAAAAATATTTTTTCGACGCCAAATCTTTAAAGGCTTTTACAAAATGCCGCATGTCTCTGTCCTTTATTTTGTTAAAATCCATATCGTTGATTAAAAATAACATTCTGTTATCTTGTAAATTATGTGCTCCTAATCGCTTAGTAAATGTATTTCCTCTTCAAGTTCCGTTCTCCATCGAGTGTACATCCCCCCTAAAACTTTATGTTTTGAAGACCTTTTTTTCGAATTTTTATTTTTTGCATTTATTTATAGCTTGGATATTCAAAAAATATCCCCCCCAAAAGGATTTTCGAAAACTCGAATTAGTTTAGGAGTTATAGTCCTTTTAGTGACCCAATGTGACCTAAATTCCAAATTCAAGCAACTGCAAACTTAAAGCGCGTTTATCTCAGAAACCACGTTTTTCGAACTGGCGGCCATGATATCTCCAGTTCAACTGAACCGATTTTCATGAAACAAAGTGGAATCGACGCAGAATTGTCACCATTCTCGGGTGAACCTCGACCATAATTTTAAAAAATTTTTACTATTTTTTTTTTTACACTAAACTACAAAAAAAAAGCCCGAAATTGAAATTTTTTTTTGAATGGCCGCCATTTTGTCAAAAAAATCACAAAATTAAGTTTGAGGTTCACCCGAGAATTACATCTATACTGATTATAACCCAGTTTTTTTCATTTCGGACGCTCCGGAGACCCGGAATCGTGGCCGCCGTGACGACACCTTTTTTCACCACCAACTTTGAAGTCTCATTACTTTTTGAACGCCCTCGTATCGAGGCAAAAAAATTTTTTATTTACTTTGAACCTTTTGTAATACAATAAATAAAAAAAGTTTTCAATTATTCTTTGCGTTTTCAAATAAGAATTTTTTTAAAAAGGGTCCAAAAAACGGGTTTTGAATGAGAAGACCCCCTTAAGCACATTTAAGAACAACTTACCGATTCTAAGCACTCAATACTCGATACTCAGGACTTAATACTCGATACTCAATACTTAATATACTGAACACAATACTTAGTACTTGATACTCAGTACAGTGCTCTACTACAACTTCACTTAGTTATGCCATATCAGCGTGGAGCGTGAAGCTGAATTCAAATTTTGCCCCTATTAAATCGAAATTGCAGATGTTTCACATAATCAAAAAGTATTGGTGAATAATTTTAGGCAATTTAATATAAGTAGTACATATTTTAGCCGTGTAGCAGCCAGCGTGTTCAATGGCGCAACTGGTTGAGACGGCATTCCAAGTAAAAAGTAAAAAAGTAAGTTAAAAATGTGACTTGAGCCGTCTTTGCCTACTCTGGAACAGAGTTTGTTCCAAAAAAGTTTAGTAATCCTTAACTGTTTCCCCTACTAATTCCATTGACATCTCACTTAACAAATTCTATTGACCAAATCGTATAATATTGACAACCTTTTACGAGCTAGTTGAGTGATCTGTCTCAGCTCAACACAAAAAAAAACCCTCACCCAAAAAAAACGTAAATTAAAACATCAGCCTCGAGGCGCAATAGCGTTGTAAATAGATAAAGAAAGAAAAACTGCAACTGTTAACGGGCCTTGGAAAATCTAGCTATTGACTTCCAGGAGACAAAGGGAATCCAGTCTCGCAGACATCTTCGTCTGCGCTTTGTCTGGCTCGAAAACTCAAACTGGGCGCTGACAACAAACAAACAAAAGGGGGCTGATCGTGTAGCCCCGAAAAGGGACACGCTGTCTCTGTTGACTTTTGCTCCGCTATAAAAATTCCAAAAACGCCAAATATTGTCGGGCATTTGGTGAAAAAATCGTTCGTCCTGTCAACATTTTCCTTCTATGCGACTGCATCCATTGTATTCTTCGACCGGGATCAATGGAGGGAAAAGGGAACTCTGAATGAATACGGCGATCCTTTGGCTTTGGCTGTGACAGTTTCTGGCCTGACAAACAAATGCAATGTTATCCTTTTGTCAGCACGCTACTAAGAATTATGTATGTTGCTCAATATAACACAAAAAAAAAAAAAAACAGAAGAGAGAAAAAAATTAATGTCCTTTTTTGCTGCTGCTGCTGCAGCGGATGCAACGACAAATATTTGTAAACGCGCCCTTTTCTACCTTTCAGGGGTGCGGGAATCACAAAAAGGGGCAGGGAGATGGGCTGAACATTGAACTGAAGTGAGCTAACGCCTAGATACTTCAATGGAGACAGGGATAGAGAGGCAGAGAGTGGTGATATGAGATCTCTTAATTTAACATGTAGCAGCTTTTTATGCTGCCAACCCTTAAAAGGAACTGTACAACTTTCAAAACTACTACTAGCTTTCACAGAAGTTTCTCTAGGTTTTTCAAAAGAAATTCAAAATCTCCGAATCAGAACTCAAGTTTTGAACTTTCTGATTCAAAATCAAATTTTGGAGCCAGCTGTTTGTATAACGATAAAATATATCGATAATTCTCGCGGTTAACTTCAAACAGCGCTCGAGCAGCGGTTAAGTCTGTTCCTCCGATTGCGACACACACACAGCATGAGACACGCAAATTCGGTTAAACTGCCTGTTTAGTTGACTAACCGCACATTGAGATATCGGGCCTAAGTCCACGAAACGTAAGAAACTCTGTTTTTACCTATAATCGCTAGACAAAGATTTTAAAAAGACGCGTTGATGTATATGCTCATCGGTTATTCGACTTTTGTTGTCAGAACCCCCACTTTTTATTGCCGAAGGCAAGTGCTCCCACGGCACTGAGCTTACTGGTGTAATGGTGGAATGCGTCTGTCCTTTCCATCCAGAAATTAATGGGGTAAATTATAAATCCAATAACTCTAATGGTTGCTTCTCCGATTTGAAATATAAATGTTATGATTTACATTAGCGCTTCCAGAGATTGAACATGTCCCTGTTTCCATTAAAAATGGGAAAAGGGGGATCATATGCAAAAGTATGTAACAGGTAGAAGGAATCATTTGCGACCCTATTAAGTATACATATATATTCTTGATCAGCATCAACAGCCGAGGTTGGCCAACCGCCTGTCAAATTTGTTCCTCTAGTTGACAAGCGGTCAAGTCATTTGGTTTTCTCAACAGCAGTTTCATCTGATATCGATAAGTTCCTGATATCCTGATATCCTGTTTTTCCGGGTTGCGCCACACACAGCATGAGACACGCAAATTCGGTTAAACTGCCTGTCAAGTTGACTAACCGCACATTGAGAAATCGGGCCTAAAAGGGCTATATCTTCTAAAAGTATTTTGAATTTCCAAAAATCCTTTTTAGGACTATATTCTAAAATAATCGAAGCTATAAAAATGTGCAAAAAAATCTCTCGAAAAAAATGTTTGCCAAGCAGCAATACCCCCTTAAGTATCCGTTTTTTGACCCTTTAAAAAAAAATTATTTGAAAACAAAGAATAATTGGAAACTTATTTATTGTATTACAAAAGGTTCAAAAGTAAATAAAAATTTTTTGAACCTCGATATTGACCATGTTAAAAAGTACTGAGACTTCAAAGTTGGTGATGAAAAAAGGTGTCGTCACGGCGGCCACGATTCCGGGTCTCCGGAGCGTCCGAAATGAAAAAAACGGGGTTATAATCAGTATAAAAATTAATTGGGAACCTCAAAACTTAATTTTGTGATTTTTTTGACAAAATGGCGGCCATTCAAAAAATTGTCAATTTCTTGTATTTTAGTAAAAAACAAATAGTAAAAATTTTTTAAAATTATTGTCGAGAGTTCGACCGAGAATGTGTGAATCGTTCCACTCTTGTTTCATGAAAATCAGGTTCAGTTGAACTCATGTCAGTTCGAAAAACGGTTGAGATAAACGCAGCTTGAAGTTTGCAGTTGCGTGGGAATTTAGGGGGGACACATTGGGTCACTAAAAGCACTATATCTCCCCTAAACTAATTCGAGTTTTCGAAAATCCTTTGGGGGATATTTTTCAATATCCAAGCTTATAAATAAATGCAAAAAAAACAAGTCGAAAAAAAAACGGGTTGCTCAATGAGAAGACCCCCTTAAGATGAATTGTAAAATGTAAAATGACTTGTCACAGCCCCAAAGGGCCAAAGCCGAGCTCCTCTCAATCTCTTGGCTTGTGCGCTTCTAATTTTCGACCTACGAATGGCAGTTTGAGGCGCTTTTGCATGGCGAATTACTACAAAGCTGGCGCCAACAGCAGAGAGGGGTGACCGGGTGCACTTTTCATTAGATGTTCCGAGGCGGGATCGAACCCACGACCTCTTGCACAGCGGTCGCTTACACTAGCCGCTGAATTAAAATGAATTCGAGTACATAAAATAGAAATTTTCTATTTGTTTAAGATTCCCAAAATATGCTTAGAGTGTATTAAAGCTTCCACAATCCTCGGGGTTGGCTGCTATTTTTTGCGCCCTGCTGCTCTGCTCATTATTTATGGACAGTTTTCGTCGTCAGCCGTATGCTTGGCTTCCTGCCTATTATTATCAACACTATCAATGTACACACACACACACGGACACGTAGATGACACGCGGCAGCCAGCAACCACCAGCAGGAAGAGGAGGCATGCACCACCAAAACGACGATGACGACGGCGAGGGGAACGGCTCGTGATACTTTTTGGTGTTGTTGTTACTGATCATCATCATCTGCGGCAGGCCCGTCACCAACCAAAAACGCGCGGCGCACACACACATCTGCAAGTAAAAACGCAGCGTGAGAGCCGCGCGGTGGTTTATGCTTGTTAGGAACGGGGGTCGGGGTCTACTCAAGTGCCCAGACAACATTTTTCTATATATCAATTTGGGGTGTGTGCAGACACTCACACACACACACACTCCACTCCACTCGGCCTGCACTCGATGCGATCAAAATGGCGTCCTGTGGGCTGTTACAAAAAATACAAAAATCATCCAGACCAGGAGGAGGGGTACAGCTGGTCAGGAGCAGGGGGGCAGGAAAACCGTGGCAATCTGCGGGTTGCAATGCGCACCGCTCGTCTTTGGCCAAAATGGTTTTTCCATTTTTGTTTTTTTCTTTTTATTCATATCAAGTTTTTGTTACGTTTGTTGTCCGATTTGTTTTGGGTAAATGGCCCAGGGAGTCCGGGAAGGAGGTGGGGGAAAGGGGCAGGGGCATGGACAGGGGGAAGGAAGCACGCACAGACAGACACACATTACTTTATGATCGTTGATTGATGGTTGTGTTTTGTGTGAAATAGAAATGGAATGATTTAGTCAGGTTTATGGAGTTCTTCCATATGGTAAAACCCAGTACGAGGGAAGTCAGAGACTTTGTGCATGTTGAAGTATTTGAACTTTACTTGAAATTCTGTAGAAGCATTGATCTAAAGCCTAAAACCGCAGAAGATAATGGAACCAGAGTCTGATGTTGTTTAAGTGGGGAAAATTAGGTCCAACTACAAAGCTTTGTCTTTAGAATATCCGGCTCGAAGGTCCTTATGGTATAAGAGAATGCAGCCATCAATGCTTAACTAAAAAAGCCATAAAAAAGTATACTTCTGTGTCGAATTTATCTTTCAATCAATTCACGGTATTACCTATAACCTCGTAGAAGTGACTTCTACACTTTTGTTTGGGATTTTCCACAACATTCTTTAATTTTAAGTGTTTGTTACGAACCCTGGTTAACCTAGGCCATTAGTTTCCATTTTCGAATTCCTTATCATTCGTATCACCCACTTTTGAGACAAACCCAAACGGCCTACTTAGTTTAGTGTTTTCCATTTTGAATTTCCTTATCACCCCCTTTGAGATAAACCCAAACGGCCTACTAAAGTTTTTATAAATTTTACATTTTATTACAATTATTTTTTATTTCCTAAACATTTTTTCCCAAATAAGTAATCCTTGACTTTGAATTGTCAAGTACAAATTTGATACCTTCCGAACGAACAGCAAAATTTCTCATTCAGTTTTAGGCTTCCATTCGAAACACAACAAATATACCAAATTCTTAGTAGCGAAAAAAAAAACAGAAAATTAAATTTTATCTAGTGATATTTAATTTTGGACTAAATAAAAACAGCAAAACACAATGCAACAAGTCAGGAAGAACCTTTTGAGCGTGAAACAGCAGCTGCAGCAGAGTAAGTGGAGCAACTAAAAAAAGTGGGTAAACTATTACTAATATAAAAATATTCTGTTAGCCTGGGTGTCTACATACGCCACAAAACGACTGAGGGCTCCAGCAGCACTGGGCAGAATGTCAAAAACTAGAATCCAAGAGGGTGCGCGGCTACCGACGGCAGTTAGCTGCGTCTTGTCGCGACCACGACAAGGTTTGGCCCCCCCTCGCAACGAGAGTCAAGTGGCCAGTTTGCTGTACCAACAAAGTATTGAAAAGATGCGGCGCAATGCAAGCCTGATGTACAGGAAAGCGAAGTCCGGGCAGAAGCCGAGTGCGTCGTCAGCTGATAAACCTATACTTTCGGAGATGTCACAACGATTGACCAAACTCTTTATGAAAAACCCCGAACAGGATGAGGATGAGGAGTCGGAGCAGCGTGATAAGTGGCCTAGCCTTTCAAAGGAATTGAAGACTATCAGTTGGATGAAGAAAAGAAGGAACTAAGCACAATTCGAACCCAAAGGCTTCTTTTTTCGTTTTTTAAAATTTAAAATTTATTGTATGAAATTTTTAGGCTTCTGATTTGATGAAAATATGTAAAACAAAACTGAAGTTCAAATTATATTTTGCCTTTCAAATGGAATGTGTGTGTTGTGTGGGAAGTATGCGATTTGGGGTTCGAGAAAGAGACATTACCCATGCCATGTGGGTCTGTAGGAAGTATACTTTCTACCCATGATGAAATTAGTATAAGGTGGTCCCGTCCATAAAATCTTTCCCTTATTTTTATGTTGACAAATGAGTATGAGCCTACTAATTTCATGTGAGTGAGTGAAACGGCCATATTTTCTGTGTTTAACCCTTAGAATGATAGTGGGGTACATTTGCAGCCTACTGTAGCAACCAGAGATCTGACTCGAGTATACTTGTTGTAAAAGCGTCTTGGGCAGGGGTTCGGAAATGACTTAATATTGACTAAACCAAAATGATTTTTTGACTACTTCTACGGAATCAAATCATAAAAACTAAAAGTTAAATAGTTTTCATAAAATATGATTTGATCAACTAGGCTATGAAATATGAACAAAAAACTAAACAAAATTTTAGTCATTAGTCGTTTTGCTACATTTGACTATTGACAATTTAGTTGTTTCAGTTGACTTGACTTGACTTGACTATCAACTGAGTAGTCGCTTTGAAACATTTGACTAACGACAAAGGAAATCTGTGAAATAAGTTGGCATTTAAAGAAAAGACTACTAGTTAGATTAGGTTAGGCAGTCATTATGTAAATTTGTTTTATTTTTTTTTTATTCTTCAGGTTCGAAAATTGGCGAGTCTTTAACTGCCCGATCGATAAAAAGATGGATTGAGTTTGACCAATAAAATGTTTTCCAACGTATCCTGATTAAAAATTTTCAAATGAAACGAAACGACTACTCAGTTGATAGTGAAGTCAAGTCAACTGAAACAACTAAATTGTCAATAGTCAAATGTAACTAATCGACTAATGACTAAAATTTTCTTTAGTTTTTGTTCATATTTTCGTAGCCTAGTTGATCAAATCATATATTATGAAAAACAATTTAATATTTAGTTTATATGATTTTTGATTAAAGTCAAGTTTATGGATTTAGTCGATTTACAAATATTGACTAAATGATAGTTTAGTTTTAAGTCAAAATTTAAGACTATTGCTAATATTTAGTCAGCAATTCGAACCCTGGTCTTGGGTATGATTTGCCACTCAAAATATACTCACTCATATCGTACTAGTATTTCTGTGACTGGTCTTTGTCTTCAGCGGGTGTCAAGTTTACTTGTTCCTGCTTTGAGGAGCGACACCGCAAGATGCTTTCATCTTTGAGTGGGCGGTCGCCGACTTTGCTGGTTACATACTAATTTTACTCAGAGAGCAAAGATGAATACGTAAAATACTCGGTGTTTTCAGCGCACATTCTACCAATACTTAAGTATTGCTCTTCGCATTTGTTGATTTCTAAAACACGCGTCACGTTTGCCTACTCAGGGTAGGGAAATGCATATCCGACTTAAATAAGTAATAAATAAGCATAAATCACAAAATAATCAAGGTTCTTTCCATGAAAGACGGTCGTTCAAATTTAAAGGGTAGGCCAATTTTTTCAGTGATGGATTTGACGAGAAGTAAGGGAAACGATCAGAAGCCGAAGACATAACAGAGAGAAGACTCATAAGGTCTTCAGTAAAAAGAATTCGACAAACAGCAACCAAGAGTAAAAGAATACTCAAGAGAGAAAGCGACAGTTAGAAAATGCGTTGCTTGAATTGTTGGTGTATAATTTCACACTCAAGCTCCCTGTTTCTGTATTTCCAATACGCTACGCAAGTGGCGCGAGTGTTTTCGGTACGTT